>OU342744.1:119801602-120014441 GCA_910589775.1 Avena eriantha
TTGCCATCAAGTTCGTGAGAGCTTTAATCACTAGTTTTTCTTATAACAAGTTTTAATTTGAAGGTAAACAAAAACATGAATATACTTGGAATAGCATAAGCTAGTAGGTAGGTATGGTGGACATTGGAATAAACTTGGTTTAGGGAGAGTTGGATGCATGAGTGGAACTCATACTTGGTGGTGGAGGCTAGCAAAAGACTAGGAGCGACAAACTAAGAGAGCAATAATGGCCATAATCATGAGAGCGACAAAACATCATTGATCAAAGCATAAAGTGACACTACAAGTTGACAACTAAAAGATCATAAAGGCTATGGTGATTTTGGATAGTCATAACATGGTGTGAGCATGCGCCAAGTCAACCCAAATAAAGCATCAAAGGAGAATACCACTATACTATGCTTTAATATGCTAAAACAACGCATGATTCATCCAAGGCACATAAGCAATCTCAATTGTTTATAACAAGTCATGCTACAGCAAAGAATACTAAGCATCAAGCCAAACAATATCAAGCATGGCATGGCAAGCATAGGCCACTGTCAAAAACAAGCTCTCTTTACCACTTAAGCATGAGCTTTCCTACTCTTTTCCAACCAAACCAAACTATTTGAAAACCAATGTATGAAAGAGGGGGTCCAACAATTTATTCAGAAAACTAGAAAACCAATGAAACGGAAAACCAAACGAAAACGAAAAAGAAGACGCTCCAAGAACAACACAACTGTGCATGAAACAATAAAAATGAAGCGTTTGGAAGAAACCTGGGATTTTTATTGATGAAGAGGGGGATGGCCTTGGGCGGCCCCAATCTTTGATGCTTGTAGCTTCTTGGATATTTCTTGGGGTGACACGCGTGGCATCCCCAAGCTTGAGCTTTAGTCCATCCTTCATCTCATTACTCATTCCTTCCATACACCTGAAAATTTTCCGTCATACAAACTTCACACAATCTTTATTAGCAACATTAGTGCACTCAGATAATAAGTCTTAAGGTTCAGTTTTAACACCAAATAAACTTCCATTAGAACACTAGCTACTGTAGCACTTCCCTCAAACAGCTCCATTCCCCAAAAGAACTCAAAAGGAACCAACAAGAAGCAAATGCAGAAAATGGCAGAAATCTGTCAAAACAGACCAGCAGGTAAAGACGATTTTTTTCGAAGACCTTATGTTGCTAAAATCAAAAAGTGTTGAACTAACGAAAGTTAGATAACAACCTGGGACAGAAGCAAAAAAATTCCACGCCTCAAAAGGACGTACAGGCGATTTTACAACGAATTTTTATGGTGAAGCATCAGAAATCTGTTTCGGGACAGCAACTTTCCCAAGTATTACTTCTCTCTCATTAGAGGTTACTCTTGGCACGAACATAGCAAATAAAAAGGATAAGGAGCGGTTATTATAGAGGTAATAACTTCCAAGTCCTCATCTAAAACTTTTGGGTTATCTCCCAATAAGTACTTTTCTTTAATGCCTTTAAGGTAGGCTTGATAGTTTGAGAAGATTCTCACATAAGAAATATGAATTGAAGTAAAAGAGAGCATCAAGAAGCAAATTTAAAGCACATTTAAGTCTAACCCACTTCCTATGCATAGGAATCTTGTAAAGAAACAAGTCATGAAAAGCACAAAGCAACAAGCATAGGAAAGCAAAACAAGTGCAACTTCAAGACTTTCAACATAAAGAGGGAAACTTAATATTGTTGAGACAGATAAAACCATGTTTCCCTCTCTCATAATAACTTTCAAGTAGCATCATGAATAAAATTAACAATATAACTATCACATAAAACATTCTTATCATGAGCCATATGCATATAATAATTATTACTCTCCACATAAGCATAGTCATTCTTATTAATTGTAGTGGGAACAAATTCAACAAATAGCTATCATTATTATTCTCATCACCATAATCATCAAATATAGGAGGCATATTGTAATCAAAATTAATTTTCTCCTCAATATTAGGTGGAATGAAATATCATACTCATCATTGTAATCATCATATATTGGAGGTTTTGTATCATCATAAGCAATAGAATAGCTATCTTCCAAAGCCAGGGAACTAAAAAGATCATTTTTAGAAAACTGGCTTCCCCAATCTTAGACTTTTCCATAGCATTAGCAATAATGGTGTCCAAAGAATTCATACTAACAACATTGCTATTAGCATGCAAATAAAGTTCCATAAGTTTTTAATTTTCTCTTCAAACACTTCATGTCCTAACTCAAGATAAATACTATAAAGTTCTCTATTTTTGTTGTTGTTTTCCATTAAGCCTAACTAGTGAAAACAAGAAACAAAAGACAAATTGCAGAATCTAAAGGAAATACTTCGAGCACTCATACCAGAGGATGTGAGTACCTTTTACCTTACCTCCCCGGCAATGGCGCCAGAAAATAGGCGTTTGCCGTGGGAGGTTCTTCTTATTTAATCCTCCGGTGTGAATACCTTTTACCTTACCTCCCCGGCACGTCGCCAGAAAATAGCTTGATGTCTACGCACTTCTATTCTTGTAGACAATTGTTGGGCCTCCAAGTGCAGAGGTTTGTAGAACAGCAGCAAGTTTTCCCTTAAGTGGATCACCCAAGGTTTATCGAACTCAGGGAGGAAGTGGTCAAGGGTATTCCCTCTCAAGCAACCCTGCAATCAAGATACAAGAAGTCTCTTGTGTCCCCAACACACCCAATACACTTGTCAGGTGTATAGGTGCACTAGTTCGGTGAAGAGATAGTAAAATACAAGTGGTATGGATAAAAGACAACGGTGCTAGAAAATAGATTGATGGCGTGGAAGAGACTAAAGGCAAACTGAAATAAAGATGGAAGCAAGCAAACATGTAACAGATCTAGTAGCAAACGGTGTTTCAATGCTTAGAAACAAGGCCTAGGGATCATACTTTCACTAGTGAACACTCTCATATAAATATATTCTTCTTTATGATACTAATCTTAACTACTCTCCGGTTGGACACTCTAATCCATGGTAGGGCTATAACAGCACACCTCAAAGTAAGCCTTTCCCATCTAGATAACCCCACATTGTCACCTTGAGTACTAGATGAGTCCAACAAACACCACAATTTCATAAAGACATCCAACTCCAAATATAACTCATAACAAGTATTTGTAATCTCTAGCCTAAGTGCCACCATGGTGTGCACGTTGTCACTTTCACACACATGGGGAGAGCAGAGATCTATTAAAGCACTTGAATAGCAAGGTAGATCTATAGATTACAAGCTCATGATCACAATATGATCATACATAGAGAGAGAGATGAACACATAGCTACCGGTAGAAACCCTTAGCCTCGAGAGAGAATTACTCCCTCCTCATCATGGGAATCAGCAACGGTGATGGAGATGGTGGTGGAGATCGATGGAGATGGCTCCGGGGGCACTTCCCCGTCCTGGCAGGGTACCAGAACAGAGACTTTCTGTCCCCCGAATCTCCCCTTCGGTGGCGGCGGCGCTGCGGAACTTTTCGTGGCTGGAGGCTTGACGATTTAGGGTTTCCGCATCAGGAGGAATATATAGGCGAAAGGGCAAGGTCGGTGGAGGCCGGAGGGGCCCACACCACCTGGTGGCGCGGCCAGGGCTAGCCCGCACCACCACATGGTGTGGCCAGGCCCTGGCCCTCCTCCGTCTCGTATTCTGGCTCCGTGAGTCTTCGGTAAAATATCAACTTTGGCTTTTGTCCCGTCCAATTCCGAGAATATTGATTTTCTGACTTTCCTAGAACCAAAACAACAGAAAAGAGGCAACTGGCACTGTGGCTCTTGTTAATAGGTTAGTCCAAGAAATCATATGAAAAGTACTCCAAAGTGTGGACAAAACATAAGAAAGTAGATAAAACCAAGCATGGAAACATCAAAAATTATAGATACATTTGCAATGTATCACATACACACATTTCTTTTAATGAGTGGCTGACATGGGGGACCCAACAACCTGAATAAATGGTTGATGCATCGAGCACATTATCAAATTCAGAACACGGAGGCACACGCAAAGAAAAAATTTCATCATACACAATTATTATAATGATAGACTGACATGTGGGACCATCAACCTGAATAAACGGTAGATGCATAGAGCAACGCTATCAAGTTTGGAACAGCGAAGTGCGAACGAAGAAAAAATTCCATCACACATACGATCCTTCGATTGAGAAGCTGGCATGAGGGACCCAACATCCTGACTAAACGGAAGATGCATCAAGCAACGTTATCAAGTTCACATTAGGGAGCCGGGACCAAAAAGTATGGTCCACTAGAGACACTGACATGTAAGATACACGCTCCTCAAAAGATTTTGTGAGTCAACATCGCGTCAGGAACCGAAAATCTTACTTCTACCACGCGTCGGTCGAGGTTCGTCCATATTTTTAGCGATTTCGTCGTAGTATAGGGCCACGAAAATGTGAAAAAGTTTTACATTGGTCATGATGAAGCGAACGAAATCGTTGTGGAAGAGGAACCTTGTACGATGCTCAACGGACCAAACTGTTGCGGATGGAGACATTTCTTGTAGTGTTATTTGTACTCTTGTGCAAGTAGGAGACTGTAGGATATATGCCCTAGAGGCAAATAATAAATGATGTTTATTATCATATCTTAATTAGTTCGTAATAGTTTTATACCATGCTATAACTATATCAATTAGGAAACATTGATACACGTGTGGTATGTAAACTAACCAAGTTCCTAGTAGCCACTTTTCAATTAGTTTATTGGTCAACTGATGATCAAAGATTTCCTGATCATGGAGCATCTATGCCAATTGACAATAAGGTCATATCATTAATGAATGATGTGATGGACAAGCTTACCCAACATAAGTATTGCAACACTATCAAGTCACATAGTTCATCGTTGCAATAATTAGGAAATGTAGTCACCTTCTCCTTAGACCATGAGATAATATCTAATCACTATCACCCGAGTCTACATTGACTGTATCAACCGTCACACCATAACAGGGTGATCGTAAAGTTGTCTATCAGGTATTCCAAAGGGATATGTTAAGGCGTATGCATCAAGATCGGGATTTGTTCTCCCGCGTGACACTCAGAGATTGCATCTAAGAAGCTGCAGCGCATGACTAGGTCATGAGGATGCGATATCATGAAAACAAGATAAGTAGACTTGTCGGTAACGAGATTGAACAAGGTATGATTGATACCAATGGGCAGATCTTGGACGAGTTATGTATAGAAGTAACAAAATGAACTAGAGTCGACATTTGTGGTTCAAACGGCAATAACATCGTGGACACAGGGTCAGTGTGGGTATCCAGATCCTCCTGATGATCATTGATATGAGAGGTGTCTCGATCATGTGTGTGATGTTTACGAACCATAGGATAACACACTTAAGGGTTCTATAACACTTGTATATCATTTTGGAACCATCAGGATCACCGAAAGAAAGAAGAGATAAAGTCAAAATGGTTCCGCGAGAATCCGAAGGAAGGTCGGAATGATCGAAAAGGAGTTTTTGATCATGAGAAAATATTAAATATAATTTTTATATTAATTATTGTAATAAATATATAAAAATATATTTAAAATGCATTTTGGGCAAAACCTCCCTAATGTGCCACTTCCGGAGGGAAGGGCCCATGTGGGGGGCACCGCCCTAGGCCACCCGCTTGGGCCGCGCACGGGGTGGGGGTGGGGCCTACCCTGCCGACCACCCCCTTGGTGCACCCCCTCTTCCTTTTGTCCCACCTTGCTAGCTATGAGGTTGGAGTCCCTACCCTTCTATTATATAAAGAGGGTCCAAGGGAGAGGCAAAATAATAATTAATAATTAGGAAATTCCTAAGGCCTTTTCCCTTAGGGATTTTCCCTTCTCTCTCTCGTTGGCTCCCGTTCTTGCGGTTCCCGGAAGAACTGCATGCACGGGAAACGACACCACTCTAGTACGCCGTCACGCTGCTGGATCCCGGTTCCAGAAGGTCTACTTCTGCAATCCCGGTTGGATCAGGGAGAACAGGAGTCGTTGTTGAGCACCCAAACGTGTGTGAAACTATGGAGGTGCTGTAGTTGTGGCACCTGGACGTCGTGTTAGGAGCTTCGTGACCTTGAGGTCGGCTATGAGTACGACTACATCATCCACGTTTCTCGTAAAACATTAAAAGCTTTCGGTCTACAAGGGTATGTCACAGAAACCTCTCCCGTTACTGCATTAACTCATAGGTAGATCTTGGCATTGGCGTTGCGCTAGTTAGAAAAATTATTATTTTCTGCTACAAACCCCTTCAGGTTTCACTTGCATCTTTCATAGCAAAGTAGGCCTTCTTTCCTATTAAAATTCGATGTGTCACATCTCATGAGCTAAGATTCAGAATTGTTCATAGTATGCAAACACTATGGAAAATGATATTGGTGTGGTTAACCATAACCATCGACTCCTACCAAGAATCACCTTGAAATATAGTAGGTTACTAGGAGAGAAAATAAAGAAAATAGTGGCATATTCTTGTTACATTTCAACATATATACAACAATTCTTATTTTATATTTTACTCTTTTGATAAAGGAAATGATTAGTGGTGTTGTTGTTCTATACATTACCTATGTCTCCTTCAATTTGATGATGGATGTGTGGATCAACTGATTCAGGTAGGTACAATATCCATGTCAACAATCATAAATGCATGCATGATACATTCGAGGCCACCATCATAGTCGACATATTTGCCATAGCCAGCTTCTTGAAAGTAATCCTTTCCAATTTTTCATGTTCATAGTAATCATGGGATGCCCACTAGGTTCAACTGTGGAAGTAATCCGCTGTTTTTTAGGGTAGTAATCCGATGATTATTAGTTGAGAATAAGAGGTGATAGTGTAGTAAGAAGTTATATCAGAGTATAATAGTATTAAACTTTTTTTGAAGCTTGGGAGAGCATTAGATGACACAAAATCAGAAATATTGCATTGATGGATTAGGTGGATAATTTAGTGGTTGGGGAAATTTTATGTACATGAGAAGGCCTAATTGGAGCAATCTTCTACATGCATTTAAAGTGGAATAGAACAAAAATATAGATATGGTAGAAGTTCTAACAAAAAAAAGCAACCACACCAGTATTTTATTTTGGTGGCTTTTTATGAGTAGACTGTAAACTGTTATTTTCATAATTGTATATGAACATATCATAACATGTACATCATAGATATATCATGAACTTACCTACTTGTACACCATTGTACATATACCGTAATAGATCACACATACATAGAACATCATACATATGTATTATTGTGCTATTTGCAACACGGTTGGGAGTGTCACTTGTTCTAATGGGACATGGATTAGTTATGTCACTATAGTTATGTCAGAGACAAATAACCAAGAAAAGCAACAATAAAGGCCGCAAAGTTGTGTAGTGACATGAACATGAAGATATATAACAAGAGAGGGATACATGTGGCCTTGAGAACATATCATGGGAGTATCCAACGCAATAATTATTAATCTCATTAGCTAATTTATGCTAGGTTCAGTGCCAGCAATGAACATGTTCATTTGATTTGTATATATAGTAAATAAAACAAGGAAACTATTATTACATCATTGAGTCGTGCATATGCGCCAAAGAGAGAAATGTATTTAGTCAGGCCAAGAGATACATGGTGGTTAAGACTTCACTTTTTGAATAGTCATTTTACATGTATTGTGTCATTCGCAAGAACACCAGGTTAATGTCTATATGTGTGTCTTGTACGTGATCTTGAATTGATACGAAAAATTGACGTCACTATCACAATGAAGTCCTTTTTGTTGCTTATAAGTTGTATCAGATCAATATGTGGTACTCTAAAAAAGGATCAATATTTGGCATTGAATTTTTGATTGTGAGTTTGATGCTATGATGTTTGCACCATGTCGACTGGCAAGTCATGCATGTGTGCCGTAAGATCTTTGTACACGAAACTATTATTCATAGGGTGAGCCGTAAGATCTTTGTTGTGAGTTCATATTTCATAGGGTCCACCGCTCATTAATGGACTGTGGTTGGTATAGGCATAATTCGTGAGAAGATTCATCAATCATGACTTATAGGTACAACTATGAGGGTCCACTGCTCATTATGTATGTCAGATCTATTTAGATTAGAGTTATGATGACATAGATTTTTTATATATACAGTTATAAAATACTATAGCGACTGATGAATTATTGTATGTTTACATACAAAAGTGCTACTCGATCTGTCCTATTTCATGTCGATTATGGCTAATTAATCTTTTAAGTACTTCCCCTACAAAGAAATACTACATGTATCTGTCAGATGAAGAAAAGACCTTATTTTACGTAGTCTGCGCCAGACACAGTGCTAGTTCCTACATGAGCATGAACATTGTGTTCGGTACAATTTGTGAAGAGGGTTGGAGTTTAGGGGAGGGAGTTGTACATAGAGTAGAGGCACGTGATGCCTTATTTTAAACTAAAACCTCCGTTTGTTATATTCTAGTCTAAAACATTGGATATGAGATATGCATGGAAATTCGAGAAGGGGGTATCTTTCCCTGTTTGGTTAGGGGAGAATTGATGGGGTATTAGCCAATGGATGAGAGCATAAGTTGTGATGAACGGTCTAGATGTTATGTGGGGAACATTCCCTCCTGATTCCCACCATCCTTTTGTAAATTCTCATTTCCTCTGATGTTATTGTTGTTCCCTCTCTGTATTTCCATCCAACCAAACAAGCTGCAAGAGGTGGTGCTTCAGAAGAACCGTACATGGCAAAATAAATGATAGATCTGATTGGTGTGCACATGATCAAGGAGCAACTTCTACGGGTTAGATGTGCGGGGAACAACATGGGGAGACCACTGTCGATGAAAAATCTTGTTGGGAAAACACTCTCAATTTTAATGAGATGGTCGCATATATTTATTGCAAGGCGGGTCCTTGGAAAACCATCGCATGTTTGGGCGATATATTAAGCACCGACACTGACAGGTGTGTTGGAAGTACTCCATACTAGAGCAAGATCCCGTAGTGCATTAGAGCGGATAAGTAGTAAAACCAATCAACAACTTTCGATCGACGCTCATGATCTCATTTCATGCATGGATGGGTCTTTGGTCTCTCCTCGATCTCCAAGCGCTGGAGCCGGTTCTATTGAACGAGCCCAGCCCCAGCCCCAGCAGCGCCTCCTTCACTACAGCGATGTCGCGCAGCACGATCTTGTGGTAGAACACAGCCAAGGCCGCGCCGGTGAAGGGCCCGACCCAGAAGATCCACTGATGCAAAACAAAACACGCACTGGATCTTAATAATATAATCCCCATTGGAACAACATGATGTACTAGTACGTCGTATCTTTGATGAACAGTGCATGCATGAATGAATCTCACGTGCTGCTTCCAGGTTTTGTGCTGGTTGTACAGGACGGCGGCGCCCAGGCTCCTCGCCGGGTTGATGCCGGTGCCGGTGATCGGTATGGTCGCCAGGTGCACCACGAACACCGCCAAACCGATCGGCAGCGCTGCCACCAGCTGCACGTAGTAGAACAAATTAATCATGTACGTACAGTTCAGCGGCCGCGCCGTAGTTACGACAAGCTCGCCTGAGATCGGTCGTGGACGTCGTGCTCGCGCGTATGTACATACATACCGGGACGAAGGCGTCGCGCGCTGTGCGCTTTGGATCGGTGGCGGAGAAGACGGTTGTAGACGAGGACGAAGGTGCCGAAGGTCTCTGCGCCGAGGGCCGCGCTGAGCGAGTAGCCCTCGGCCACCGAGTTGGCGCCGCCGCCGAGGGAGTCGAAAGGGTGCTTCATGATCCCTTTCACGATGCCCACGCCGCAGATGGCGCCGAGGCACTGCGCCACCACGTACAGCGCCGCGCGCGCCAGCGACACCTTCCCTGCCAGGAATAGCGCGAACGACACCGCCGGGTTGATGTGCCCGCCCGAGACGCCGCTGGTGGAGTAGACTAGGACGGAGACGGTGGCGCCGAAGGACCAGGCGACGCCGAGGTACCCGACGCCAGTGCACCTCTCGTCGGCGCCCGAGGACTGGTACTTGTACCCGATGACGGTGGAGATGCTCACGTAGACGAGGATGAGCGAGGCCGTGAACTCGCCGATCAGGGCGCGGTACAGGGACCACTCGGCCAGCTCGTTCGTCTCCAGCGGCTGGACTCCCGGCGGGTCCCAGTACGGCACCCTCTGCACGATAATATCCGTTACCTCTTCGTCCGCGTCCGCGGTGGCCACCCCGTCCTTGGTCGACATGGCAAGCGCTTGATCCTCCTACAGGCTACAGGCTACAAGCTACAGTACAAAGGGTTTTTGTTCTGTTCCTGCGAATGGTGCTGGTATTAGTGCAATTCCAAGAACATCACGCCAAGAGAAGATGCTTAAATAGGGATCGAGGTGGAGTGCTTGGAGAGCATGGTGGTGAGACCGTGAGAGAGACGCTAGACACCTGGAGCAGGTCCTCTCCTTGGAATACAGTCGCATGACCCAGAGCTTCTAGTGCACAAATACCAGTGGACAATTCTATCAAGTTGATTTTTTTTTTTAGAATTTAGATTTTCATTAATGGCATATCTACCTTTTTTTTTCCTGGAGCAACTAGTACACTCCGTCGACATAGAACAATCTCAACCTACATTTATGGTCGCTGGATGAACAGAATGTCTTTTTATTCCTTTGCACTACCTGCACTAATCTCAATGATTGGATCGGATGGTTCATGCTACTCCTCCGAGGCGTAGGGAGTGGACGCGTGGTAGACACAACCACATTTCTACTCCGTGCAACAACGGTGGATTTCAAAGCGGTACCTAGCAAATGTTAACCTATGTTTGCTAGGATTTTGGATGAAGAGATACATCAAAGATGATGGCAAACTCTGGAAAACAATGGTAGATGCTAAGTATGACACATCCTATCCAAATATTTTCTGTAGCAAATCCACAATCGTGTCCCATTTTGAAAAGGGATAATGTGGACAATAGGAAATGGAGAGAAGATAAGATCCTGGTGGGAAGATACCAGGTTCGGACATCCCCTCTTTTTGTCCATTTATTTTTAACTTTACATTCTTTGCAGAGCAGGGAAAACTGTTAGGAAGGTATGGGATGTGATATGGGATGACCCGATCTTCTCGGTGAGCTGGGGTAGATGGCGATGTAGATGATGAAGAAAATTTGTATGAATCTAAGAACTCTCCGACTAATCCCTGCTGCCAGATGCAACAACTCTCAATCCTTTGGATATTCGTAACTCCACACATTTTTTTGAGAAGAGTAACTCCACACACTTGCGCACGTAGCCGCTGATCACGAAGCGGTATTGCAATCTACTAATTCCAAGTGAAACAATAGATCACATTCAAACTTGCAATTGGCTAATTCCCAATGAAATAATTAATCACACTTAGATTATAGTAGCAACAAACACCAAATAGATATGAATTGGTGCGAAGTATTTTAGAGGATTGCTTGTTGCAGATCTATCTAGAATTAGTGTTTATTTTAACGTAGTCTAACCTAATTGTGAAGTCTCAAACGACTTATATGGAGGGTGGGGCATCCTCAACTCTAAAAATGCCTAAAGCCAACCATAACTTGGCCTAAACTAACACAGTTCGACTCAAATTGATACATATCGATTCATAGATGGGTTCGGCCTACTTGGTGCGCACACCATATGTCACGGTGCACCTCAAACGTGTCTTGGTGTGCCACATCTCTCTCTTGATCATGCCTACTCTCCTTATTGTCTCCTAGTGCGCCTTCCATCTCTCGGTCGCCTTCCTCCCTCTTCTCCCGCTGGCGCTAGTCCGATAGATGCCAAATCTAGTCAAACAATAACACCATGATTTAGGTAGTATAAAGTTCTTATAAATCAAAGTATCATGTCCAACTAGGAATAAATTCACCTTGTGATATTTTTTAATGAGGCTCAATATTTCCTTCAGCTTAAACAAGCCGAATCATCATACTCTATTAAAGTATCCTCATTAGGATGGGAATACTCTAAAATTATGTTTGAGAAGGAATTCCTCTTCATCTTTCATGCAAAAACGGTATGACCAGGAGGGAGTTGCTGCTTGCATACCTTAATCTTTAGAAATTGATGCTCTACTATGGCAATATGGGGAGTAAAGGGGAATACTCCACTTCCTCTCTTTATGCTATAATTAAGTTTGGAGGAATAACACATTCATCCTAGAGTCCATGTATTCCTATGGCTTCTAGCTCAAAACAAACAAATGACTACGAACAATTTAAAGAAAAGACAACCTAAAGAACTAGAAGACTATATTTTTTATTCAGAGAATGAATCTATCCATCATATGTTTTTTGATTGTGTTGTAGCTAAGAAGGTTTGGCGTGGATTTTCCAAATTATGTTCCATAGTCTTGGTTATGATTATTTTTCCATTGCCAAACTCTGGGTAGCCAACAAAAATCATGCAATTTAATTCTGTTTGTGTTGTGGCTCTGTGGAGCATATAGAAAGTCAGAAATGATTTGATATTTAAGGGTCACTCTTGGATAAATCTTCATCAAATTTGGATACTGGTCCCGAACTCTATGAAGAGATGGAGACTGATCTTCAAAGATCAGATGCTGGAAAAAACAAACCTCTTCTGCTCACATGTCTCCAGTCTCCTCAACATGCTACCAGCTCTGGAAAATAGCTAGATACCTTAAAACTGAGTACGCTGGAGAATGTCTTTAAGGTACGTGATGACAAAAGAAGAGCAACTAATGATGATCTCCAGATCTTTCCGAAGGTAAGAAAATAGCAATGCAAGGCACCTAGGCAACTCTAGACTCTATACTGGAGCCGTATTTTATCTCACTAGTGCTCCAAGTATTCTATCCTATTTTTTCTAAAAAAATAGAAAGTCAATGTATGCACTCGTTGGATTTGTAAAAAACGTTGTCTTTTCTCTTTATGATTCTTTTGTTGTAGTTTACCTTCCTTTACTTGTCTGAAAGCCCTCTCAAACATGCTCTGCATATTGTAAGAATGAGCATGATCATCGGGTTTCCTTGATGATTCAATGGAACCGGGGATGATATCCCTGTGAATCAAAAAAAATCCTTCGTTTAGGAGGCACCAGTACCTGGCGGTACCTCCCAAGCCTTGTCTTCCTCTCTCAACTCTTCTTCCTCCCAAATTCACAAAGCTCGCAACCAACCTAATGTTGGAAGTGGAACGACAAGAGCATGATCTTAACCTCCTCCTCAAAACAGTCGTGTGCCCAGCTATATTAATATAGCTACCACGTTTGATACCGCTGTTGGGCCATATAGCACAACACCCAAAAGAAAAAACAAAAGAAAAAGAAAACAAAGAAGAAAAAGAAGAGAAAACAAAGACGACAACTGTGGCTCGACGAAAACGAGATGACCCGCAACCGCAACACCCTCCGGAGAAGTACCACCATGCTCCTAGCGCTCCGAAGCGTTGCGTACCAAGCAACACCTCCAAGAAGGAAGGCGACGACAACAACACTGTTGTCTGGACATGTCCTAGTGTTTTCCCCGATACGCTATCGGAGATGGGGAAGAGATACACCCGACGTCCTTCGGGAAGGAAGTCAACACCCGTAGGCATCACCACATTGATGTCTAGACGAAAAGGATTTCTCCCGACCCCTTACAAAATCACATTCCTGGACGCTTCAAGTTGCTCCACCAAACTTGCTAGACACACGTGTGATGGCCCAAAATATATCGAGCTTGTTGGGGAACCCCAAGAGGAAGATATGATGAGCACAACAGTAAGTTTTCCCTCAGTTATAAAACCAAGGTTATCGAACGAGTAGGAGCAAGGAAACACCTCCAAGGTGTTGTTGCCAACTTGGAATCCTGCACAACACAACCAAAGAACTTTGCCCCAACTTACAGTGAGGTTGTCAATCTCACCGGTTTTGCGGAAAACAAAGGATTAAACGTATTGTGTGGAAGATAGTAATAGCTTGCAGAAAGTAAACAGAAAATAGTAAACAATTGTAGATTGATGGTAAAAGAAAGGACCGGGGTCCATAGTTCACTAGTGGTGGTTCTCCTTAATATAGATAACATGTTGGGTGAACAAATTACAGCGGGGCAATTGAAAAACATCGAGAAAGCATACATGCATATACTAGTCATCTTGACTCCTTTGAGATTCGATTGGGCATTACAACATTATACATAGACCATAATCCAACTGTATCTAGGACTAATAATCCATCTTCAGGTTATCATCCGAACACCCTCTAGTATTAAGTTGCAAGCAACAGATAATTGCATTACGCATTGTTTGTAAAGTAAACAATACAATTGTTCTATGAACAAAGGATTGCTGTTTTCTTCCCAGTAGCAACATCACATCTAGTACCTTAGGGATTTCTGTCACTTCCCTAGATTACTAGAGGCATGGACCCACTATCGAGCATAAATACTAACTCTTGGAGTTGCTAGCATCTACTTGGCCAAGATAGCTACTAACAACGGAAAGCATGCAAGATCACAAATAGCAAAGACATGATAGAATCAATAATAAATATGAAATAGCGTCTCGATATCCATCAGATCCCCGCAAACACAACATGTATGATTATAAATAGATGATCTTGATCATGAACGGAGCTCACAAGATCTAAACATGATAGCACGAAGGAGAAGAACCAGTCATCTAGCTACTACATGGACCCATAGTCCAAGGATGAACTACTCACGCATCACACCGGAGGCTTGCATGGTGATGAAGAAGGCCTCCAGGGTGAATTATCCCCTCCGACATGGTGCCAGGAAGAGCTTTAGATCCCTCCCGATCTAGGGATGGAGATGACAACGGCTACAGACTCTTTCATGGAATTTTGATCGGGTACTTAGGGTTTCTGTATCGGAGGCATCTTATAGGCGAAAGGGGAGGCCGAGGGGGTGCCCTGGGTGGCCGCACCACCCCCTGGCGCGGGCCAGGCTTGGCTGCGCCGCCAGGTGGTGTGGCTGCGCCCTCTGGCCCCTCTCCGTCTCGTATTCTGGCCTCGTGTCCCCCTCGGTGAAAAACTGACTTTGGCTTTTGTCCCGTCCAATTCCGAGAATGTTCATTTTCTGACTTTCCTGGAACAAAAAAACACCAGAAAACAGGCAGCTGGCACTGTGGCATCTTGTTAATAGGTTAGTCCAATAAAGTGTATAAAAAGTACTCCAAAGTTAGAACAAAACATAAGAAAGTAGATAAAAACCAAGCATGGAACAACAAAAATTATGGATACGTTAGCAACATATCAACATCCCCAAGCTTAAATCATGTTCGTCCTCGAGTAGGTAAGTGATAAAAAGAAAGAATAATTTTTGAGGTGACATGCACCATCATAAACTTGATCAAAGTATTTGTAAAACATGGATAGTTGGGATCATAGTACCTCAACATAGCATGAAAGATAAAGTTCTAGCAATAAGACATAGCAACTATGTTGCAACATGAAAAGGCACAAACAAAAGATTCATGAATAACAGTGCTTTGCAAGACGTTTGTTTGTTTCGCATAAAGAAAACATAGCATAGTGGCATTCAGCTTGTCCCCCATAGAGTAGCAAACATAAATGCATAGGACACCTTCAAAGTTTATAAGAGTGACTAGATACAAGTAGTTTAAGAACAAGCAATATCAAGTTATGCATCAATCAACAAGTCTTGGGACAATGCACATAGAACTAAGAATGGCTACTATGCTCTCAAAGTAAGTGCATAAAGATAGAAGGTGGAGACTCGACATAAAAGTAAAAGAAATGCCTTCATAGAAGGAAGTAGAGATTCAAGTTCCATAAAGAGGTTCCAAAAATTATGGTACTTATTAGCTTTCAGCTCTCATTGCCCCTATCATAAGCATCTTTAGGTGATTAAGGTTAAAGTGACACAACTAAGAGGATATGCTTGACAAGTTATAAGCCAAACTCTCATGCCCCTTACTTACGAAGAAAGAACCTCATGCTACTCAACTTCAGTCACAAGTAAGCTCTTGTCATTGTAAGTACATATGTATCATAGAGAACCGCCAACGGGGTACCCCTTGCACATGATACAGGAGCTATCCCATAATCAAAATGACAAGGCAAGCAGACAATGAGCATCTCAGCGATCTTTTTATTTGCTATTTGCATAGGTTTTTATTGAGGATGCTTCATAGAGTGCTCATTATGGTTATGCTGCAAGTTTCCACCATGATTAGGCATGGCTTAGGCTAGCGGCCCAGGCATTTCTCTAACAAACATACAAACTCCATGATCTTACAAGTTTCCCTTTTATTTCACACCGCCGGGATCCATAAGCAAAAGACCATGATATCAACGGGGTACAATGTACAAGTGCAATGTTGAAAGCGTTCCCCATGATACATGGTTCTGCTAATTTCAACTTATAATGCGCAAGCATATACGCAACAAAGATGGACACAATGGTTCAAGTTTATTAATTGCAAGAAAAGTTAAGTGTGCCATCAAGTTTGTGAGAGCTTTAATCACTAATTTTTACATAACAAGTTTAATTTGGAAGGTATATAAAAACATGAATATACTTGGAATAGCAAATGATAATAGGTAGGTATGGTGGACTCTTTGGAATAACTTGGTTCTAGGAGTTGGATGCATGAGTGAAACTCATACTTGGTTACAGAGGCTAGCAAAAGACTGGGAGCGACCAACTAAGAGAGCAATAATGGCCATAATCATGCAAAGAGACAAGACATCATTGATTAAAGCATAAAGTGATATTACAAGTCGAAAACTAAAGGTTCATAAAGGCTATGGTGACTTTGGATAGTCATAACATGGTGTGAGCATGCGCCAAGTCAACCCAAATAAAGCATCAAAGGAGAATACTACAATACTATGCTTTAATATGCTAAAACAACACATGATTCTTCCAAGGCACATTAAACAATCTCAATTGTTTATAACAAGTCATGCTACAACAAAGATCACTAAGCATAAAGCCAAAACATTTTCAAGCATGGCATGACAAAGCATAGGCCACGGTAAAAAACAAACTCCTTTTACCACTTAAGCATGAACTTTCCTACTCTTTTCCAATCCAAACCAAACTTATTTGAAAACTAATGTATGAAAGAGGGGGCCCAACCAATTTATTCAGAAAACTAAGAAAACCAACCAAACGAAAAACCAAAACGAAAACGAAAAAGAAGACGTTCCAAGAACAACACAACTGTGCATGAAACAATAAAAAGGAAGTGTTTGGAAGAAACCTGGGACTTTTATTGATGAAGAATGGGATGCCTTGGGCATCCCCAAGCTTTGACGCTTGTAATTCTTGGATATTTCTTGGGGTGACACGCGTGGCATCCCCAAGCTTGAGCTTTAGTCTATTCTTCATCTCATTACATCATTCCTTCCATACACCTGGAAATTTTCCTTCATACAAAACTTCACACAATCTTTATTAGCAACATTAGTGCACTCAAGATAATAAGTCTTTGGGTTCAGGTTCAACACAAATAAAACTTCCATTAAAACACAAGATACTGTAGCACTTCCCTCAAAAAGCTCAATTCCCCAAAAGAACTAAAAAAGGAACCAACAAGAAGCAAATGCAAATAATGGCAGAAATCTGTCAAAACAGACCAGCAGGTAAAAAACAATTTTTAGAAGACCTTCTGTTGCTCAAATCAAAAAATGTTGAACTAACTAAAGTTATATAACAACCTGAGGCAGAAGCACAAAAATTCACGCCTCAAAACGACGTTCAGAGATTTTACACGAATTTTTACGGTGAAGAACAAAAATCTGTTTCGGGACAGCAACTTTCCCAAGCATTACTTCTCTCTCATTAGAGGTTACTCTTGGCACAAAAAGCAAATTAAAAAAGGATAAGGAGCGGTTATTACAGAAGTAATAACTTCCAAGACTCATCTAAAACTTTTGGGTTGTCTCCCAATAAGTACTTTTCTTTAACGCCTTTAAGTTAGGCATAAGAAGCAAGAAAAAGAATCAAGTGTTCTCAAATGAAGAAGCATTAAAAATGATACCGGAAATATCTTCAACAAGGCAAGGTATCTCATCCAAATAAGTTCTACATGATCCTTTCTCAATGCTCTTGGGTTCACTATTTTCATCAAACGGGTTTTCAGGAATAATCCAATCAAGATTCTTTTCTATGGCTTCATGCATTGCTACAAGTTTAAAAGTTATTGCTATCTTAATTTCCTCCCCATTAGGTTCGGTTTTGTCCATCTTTTCTCGTGTACCAGTAACATATACACATGAGCCTAGCATATTAAAATGTTAAAAGACTTTCCTAGCTTCCTTGACAACATCATAGAATTCCTTAAGCAAAGTTTCCAGAATAAAATCTCTCTTTTCAGGGTCCTCAATTTATTTAAGTTTAAAAAACATTACTTGCATTAAGGGGTTAAGGTTAACAAACCTAGCTTCCAACATGTGAACTAAAGAAGATGCAGCAATTTCAAAATTTGTAGCAAGTTCTGCAAGGGATATATCCTCAATATCCTCGTGCTTACTAACATGATTAAAGAATTCTTCAATATTATCTTTCCAATTATAGAGCCACTACCTATTAAAAGGTCTTTCAAGGTGAATTTAGGGATCAACATGGTGAGCTAAGAAAGAGGTACCAACTATAGAAAGACTTAATTTTTTTTGTGTTTTTAATAAAGAAAGCAAACTAGTAAAACTATTTTTTGTGTGTTTTTGATAAAGTAACAAGCAAACAAAGCAAGAAGAAACTAAGAAAAACAAAAATAACAAAGTAAAGAGATTGGTTATGAGGGACTCCCCTTGTGAAGATGTCCTTGACTCCCCGGCAACGGCGCCAGAAAAATAGCTTGATGGCCCAAAATATATCGAGCTCGTTGGGGAACCCCAAGAGGAAGGTATGATGAGCACAACAACAAGCTTTCCCTCAGTTATGAAACCAAGGTTATCGAACCAGTAGGAGCAAGGAAACACCTCCAAGGTGTTGGTGCCAACTTGGAATCCTGCACAACACAACCAAAGAACTTTGCCCCCAACTTACAGTGAGGTTGTCAATCTCACCGGTTTTGCAGAAGACAAAGGATTAAACGTATTGTGTGGAAGATAGTAATAGCTTGCAGAAAGTAAACAGAAAATAGTAAACAGTTGTAGATTGATGGCAAAATAAAGGACCAGGGTCCATAGTTCACTAGTGGTGGTTCTCCTTAAGATAGATAAAATGTTGGGTTAACAAATTACATCGGGGCAATTGAAAAACATCGAGAAAGCATACATGCATATACTAATCATCTTGACTCCTTTGAGATTCGATTGGGCATTACAACATTATACATAGACCGTAATCCAACTGCATCTATGACTAATAATCCACCTTCAGGTTATCATCCGAACCCCCTCCAGTATTAAGTTGCAAGCAACAGATAATTGCATTACGCATTGTTTGTAAAGTAAACAATACAATTGTTCTATGAACAAAGGATTGTTGTTTTCTCCCCAGTAGCAACATCACATCTAGTACCTTAGGGATTTCTGTCACTTCCCTAGATTACTAGAGGCATGGACCCACTATCGAGCATAAATACTAACTCTTGGAGTTGCTAGCATCTACTTGGCCAAGATAGCTACCAACAACGGAAAGCATGCAAGATCACAAATAGCAAAGACATGATAGAATCAATAATAAATATGAAATAGCGTCTCGATATCCATCGGATCCCCGCAAACACAACATGTATGATTATAAATAGATGATCTTGATCATGAACGGAGCTCACAAGATCTAAACATGATAGCACGAAGGAGAAGAACCAGCCATCTAGCTACTACATGGACCCGTAGTCCAAGGATGAACTACTCACGCATCACACCGGAGGCTTGCATGGTGATGAAGAAGGCCTCCAAGGTGAATTCTCCCCTCCGGCAGGGTGCCGAGAAGAGCTTCAGATCCCTCCTGATCTAGGGATGGAGATGACGGTGGCTACAGACTCTTTCGTGGAATTTTGATCGGGTACTTCAGGTTTCTGTATCGGAGGCATCTTATAGGCGAAAGGGGAGGCCGAGGGGTTGCCCTGGGTGGCCGCACCACCCCCTGGCGCGGGCCAGGCCTGGCCGCACGGCCAGGTGGTGTGGTCGCCCTCTGGCCCCTCTCCGTCTCGTATTCTGGCTCCGTGTCCTCCTCGGTGAAAAACTGACTTTGGCTTTTGTCCCGTCCAATTCCGAGAATATTCATTTTCTGACTTTCCTAGAACCAAAAACAGCAGAAAACAGGCAGTTGGCACTGTGGCATATTGTTAATAGGTTAGTCCAAGAAAGTGTATAAAAAAGACTCCAAAGTTGGAACAAAACATAAGAAAGTAGATAAAAACTAAGCATGGAACATCAAAAATTATGGATACGTTAGCAACGTATCAACGTGCCACCATGGTCTTGAAGTCACCACCTCCGTATCACCATGACCCACGGTGCGAGACCGGTAGGACCAAAAAAGAGGAACCTTTAGTGAGGGTCCGCATGACATCAGCACGCGAGAGGGAACTCCCTCCACCACCTGAAGGCGGTAGCCATTCAGATACATCAATAGGGGTGCCATCGTACACGCCAAACCAGCACTAAGCCTTACTCCTTCGCCCCCTCGAAGATCCGCCATGACTGTAGATCCCAACCGCCAAGTAGCAACTCCGTCGCCACTGAGCTCACCCAGGCCTGTCGGACCACTATCGGTCCGAGGAATACTCTTGCACCCACCGCCCAGCAAACATCTATGAGCACAACGACATGACCACTGCCCCAACGTCCAGACTCGGACAAACATCAGATAAACACAACTGCAGCTAGCCCCATGGTACATACGAGGTATGGAGGTGATCGGCGTGAGGCGGACAAGTGAGACAGGAACGACAACCACCGTGCCGTCTACAAGCCAATCCAGCACGCGGTGGCAGCCGAAGGTTAGCCTGCCTGGCTGGATCAGACCTAGATCTGGCCAGACCGTTCCCAGCCCTAAGGTGCCACCACCACATGTGGCGGTAGAAGCCCACCATGCCCAGATCGGACCTAGATCTGGCCCGCTTGGCCAGATCAGACCTAGATCTGGGCATGGAGCACCTGCCATGCTGCGCTACCGGTGGCCACTATCGCCCCGAGCCCGCACCCTACTGCCGCTACCACCATCGGCGCATAGCCGAGCTGTCACTCCAGTTGGGACCGAGACCGCGCCGCCATGGACTTGCGCCCGTCATCGCTCGGGCGCCGCTGACGCCAACAACTGAGTCCCGACAGCTCCCCGCAAAGACACCACACCATAGCTGTTGAACGCGCCGCCGTGCCCCTCGCCAAGCATGCCACCTACCTAGCCACCATGGCGCGTTTCCGCGCCACTGTTTCTGCATGAGGAGGGAGCAGGGTCCCCATCGCCGCCAGCTCCTCGGCTTCGCCCAGCGTCGCCTTCCAGCAACGGCGAGGGGATGGTTGAGAAGAGGGGTGTGTGGAGTAGGAGGCTAGGGTTCCTCCCCATCGCCCACGGGAGAGACCAATGCAATCTTAACCTAGGAGCCTCTGGTTAAGAATGTTGGGGAATGTAAAATACAATGATTGTGGTGCATCCGTCGAACACCGATGGAATGGAAATTCATACGTCCCACCTTGACTTCTACCTTGAGAATAACCATGTTCATGACCTAGTCCTTCCCAAGAAAATATGAGAGTAAAATCTCCGTGAAGACTCCAATGCATTTGTGGGACTAGTAGAGTGCTTCCGTGGTGTGCGTGAGCTAGGAAGTGTACAATGACCAATGTGGGACTATTAGAATGCTTTGGATACTACAGAACACTTCAATTTTAAGAAGATAGCCGGTAGAAGCTCCTAGCAAAACATGCTAACTCCCAAGTGACATAAAGTCAACCTAACAAATCTTGACAATGTGTCATGTATCAAATTACTTCTCCTCACGATATGCTTAAGGCGCGAGCTTGTCATCCTTGCTGATAGCTTGATATTTCTTCTCGATCTTGTTATATAGATTATTGGGTTAACACTTAACCCAAGTAACATGGCCATGCTTTCTATTTCTATCACTTCAGGGGGGTCTAGAGAACATATCTCCATGTTGGTGGGGGTGAATATCATATTTATCAACCATTTCACATAGCTTGCTTCCCGACAAGCCCAAAATCTACCTTTCTAACTACACAATTATTGTTTGGAATGACCAAACTTGTCTGAATACAATTGTGATTGGTCAGTTCTTTCCAGGATTAGCTAGGTCGATTAAATAGGACAATCACAGTTGTGTCAAAGTTTTTGTTTTCTTATCCATATGAACTATGACTAGTTTGATCAATGTATGATTTTGCAAGACTGTGTTGAATTGTTTAATAAGAGAAGGACATGTGCATTATTTTGATGCAGAGGACGGGGGTTTCAACCTCCTGTTCATAAAAATGGTGTAGGCGTGTGTATTTCGCGTTAATACTATTACCTAGTACACCTTTTCCTTTTAAGCAAAATTTTCACATGGAGTGCTAGTTCGTGGTACGTTTGCATCTTGTCGGGAAAGATTGGCATCGGGTCTTTGCTATTAATTGAGGATTAGTGTATGATATGCCCTAAGGAAGTCACCTCACCGTTGAATATAAATATATTGCCTAGTATCTTTCCATCAGATCATTCTTTTGGTTAAGTACACTAGTGGATAAATCCTTTATGGTTTCAGATCCAAGAGGTCTTGAGTTTAAGACTATGCTCTCGCGGTATTTAAAAAAGATTCTACGGCCTACACTGAACCCACACTAAGGACTAATATAGCCTAGAAGCAAGGGGGAGTGTTGAATATAAATATATTGCTTAGTATCTCTCCATCAGATTGATCTTTTAGTTAAGTTGGCTAGTGCATAAATCCTTTATTCACAACTCTCATCATTGAGGACCTCGGGCCTAAGACGTGGCATATACTTGTTCTTGAGACTAAGAAATGAAAAAATCTCGTTGCATCACAAAGTGTATTTTTTGACTTGATGAACTCCTTCATAAAAGTCGATACTATACGATTGACATCATTGTGCCCATGACTTGTGAAACATAGTCACCACTCGAGTCTTATACTACCCAACGATATATGTCCCATGACCTTGTCGAGCAGGGACCATTAGAACAGTCAACATACAATGTATACATTTCATGACCAAATCATGTATTTGGTGATACACATTATTGATGATATTCACATGATTTCCTCTTTGGCATATTTCCAACCGACCACGAAACATAATGTTATAGTTAGGCTTTGTCTAATTGCCTTAATGTTTCCCTTATTGTGCATGTATAGGGAAAATGATGTAACCATAAGTTGTGTAATTTTCCATGGATATGAGTACACCTAGCATTGGATCTTCCCTCATAAGAACAAAACATAGCATGTATCTTAACATATTGGCTATGGAAATGCATGATAAGAAATAATGTGTGTTGTCCTTGGGAAACATGTGTTTTTTAAGCTTATAATATTAAGCTTGTCCTATGTCACATTTTGAGAATTGGGTCATCAAACCATGTTAATTGATGTTATAATTAGTACTTATTTCTATACGCTATTACACGTAAATTCTTTCAGTACATTTTAGCTTTCTAGACCATCTCATAATAAAGTGCAAACGAAATTATTTGTGTTTATGCTTATTAAGTCACCACATAAGGAAACAATGTTGCTACTGTATATAAATATTCATCGTTGGGAGGCCAAACAATCCTAACAGACAAGAGTTATGTATGTTGTTAACAACATGGGAGATGTAGGGGATTGGAAAGACTTAGATGTAGCTTGTAATTATTTGATATTTGTATGAATTATTTTGTCACCGTCGTTTTAATGGAGTGCATGTTATTCAATTTAAGGGTGCATGCAACATGATCTAATGGTCTACATGGTTAAGCACATGCTGTCTATCGAAATAGCTACATTCTTGATACATATGTTTACATTCTCTTAAAATTAAAAGGTGATTAAAACTAAACTATAAAACATGTGGGATGAGAAGACATCTTGTGCAATAGACAAAAATAGACTTACCTGTTACTATAAGACCATTTTTTTTCATGTTTCTTCATCCTTCATTTCAGCAAATGCCCTACGTTCACAATGCCTAGGGTAGCACAATTGTACATATCCTACGAGAAATTATCAACCCATGACCATATGTTTCAAGTATTATTTTTACTAGAAAAAACAATACATGTTATTGTATGTCAATTATACAAAGATGAAGACCACTAAAGGCCTCTTTGATTTGGAGGATAGAAAAATCAAAAGAACAGAAAACATATAGAAATAGGAATGGATGGCAAGTGTAAATCTTGCATCGTTTCTTGTGCAAAGGAATCAAAGAATGATGTATGAGCTCATTTTTCTCTTCCCATAAGATATGCCTTGAAACGGAGAGGCAAAGTAAAAGTTCCTTAGGTTTTTCCTTTCACCTTTCCCGTGAGTTAAACATATGAACAGTGCCAGAAATATAATATTTTGCACAACTCTTTCCATTAGTTTGGATTTTTAGGATAGTTGGCTAGTGCATCAATTCAGTATCGTATTAGAGACAAAGGTCTAGAGTTCAAATCCTAGCCAACGCAGTATTAGAATAAATATATGCGGATACCTTAACGCCATGTCCTAAGCTCGGGAAGAAAAAAGTCCATGGTTAGGACATGATGAGGGGGAGTGTTAGAAATATAATATATTGCACAACTCTTTCTATATACTTTTGGAATAGTTGGCTAATGCATCGATTTAATAAACAGTACCATTGTAGGAAACTTTACTAACCCTCTACATTTCCTTTGTATCTCCTCCAAATCAAAGAAGCCCTAAACATGTTTTTACTATTGAAATTTCCTCGTGACACCGTTCTAGTCAGATGAAATACACGAAGGAGTAGTATGCACACGAAGAACCGTACATGACCAAATAAGTGGCAAATCTGATGGATATGCATAATTTTGCAGCAGCTTGTCGGTTTCTTTATGGACGATACTACATGGAACAACATGGGGAGACCACTGTTGATGTATACTCTTGTGGCCCCGCCAAAATAAAGAATATGTGCTCTTGTTGGGAAAACACTTTCAATTTTTCTTTTTGCGGGTAAAAAACACTCGATTTAAACGAGATGGTCACATACATATATATTTACTGTAATCCGGAGCCTTGTAAAAATCATCGGAATGTTCATCTTTGAGTGGTGTTGCGATCGTCCAAAAGTAGAACGGCAAGAAAACGAGGAAGATATCGACGTAATAGTTGACACATTGAAACACTCATGGCATGTTATAAGGGTACACGCGTACGAATGAAATTCATTGGAATAATTATAAGAACCTTTACAATGTAGTAAATGACTAAATGTGCTAATGACAGTATATACTACTCCCCCGCCCAGAAATACGTGACTTTTATTTGACTAGATTCGCATGTATCTACTCATTTTTAGTGTATAGATCATGTGAATCTCGACAAATCCAAGTCACTTATTTCTAGACAGAGAGTACCAATATTGTCTCCATGCATAATAAATATACTATATAAACATGTATTACAAGGAAAACATGTTTTAATCAGTACTATGACCCACTTATTTACGGTTAATAATTAACTATACTAGAGTTTTTGTTGTCCAAGTTTGAAAAGGAGAAGGGACACCGAAGCAAAAGTGAATCAATGAAGAGATCGGCGCAATCGACACATTAAAACACCGATGGCATGTTATAAGGGTACACGCATACGACTGAAATTCATTGGAATAAGAACCTTTACAATGTAATAGTAAATGTGCTAATCACATATATACCAATATTGCCATCCATGCATAATAAATATATAAACATGTGTTACAAGGAAAAACATGTTTTAATCAATACTAGTATGACCCATTTATTTACGGTTAATAATTAACTGTACTAGAGCAAGATCGCGTAGTACATTCTAGAGCCGAGAAGCACAACCAATCAACAACTTTTGATCGATTCTCATTACATGGACGGGACATGCATGGTGACCTGCCTCTCCTCGATCTTCAAGCGGCACCGGAGCTAGCCCGTGGTCCTGAACGAGCCCAGAATCGCCTCCTTGACCACAGCAATGTCGCGGAGCACGATCTTGTGGTAGAACGCCGCCAAGGCCGCGCCGGCGAACGGCCCGACCCAGAAGATCCACTGCAAATCAAAACACGCACCGCCGGTCTCCCCTTAATCTCCCCACATTGGAACAACATAATGTACGTTTAATTAATTAACTGGTGGTGCATGGGTCCTCTCACGTACGTGCTGCTTCCACGTTTTGTGCTGGTTGTAAAGCACGGCGGCGCCCAGGCTCCTCGCCGGGTTGATGCCGGTTCCGGTGATCGGTATGGTCGCCAGGTGCACCACGAACACCGATAACCCGATCGGCAGCGCTGCCACCAGCTGCAAAAAGTTGAAGACAGCATGTAATCAAAGGTCACGGCCGGGCAAGCTTGTGTGACCTCGATCGATCATGGACGACGCGCGTACGTACCGGTACGAAGGCGTCGCGCGCGGTGCGCTTGGGGTCGGTGGCGGAGAAGACGGTGTAGACGAGCACGAAGGTGCCGAAGGTCTCGGCGCCGAGGGCCGCTCCGAGCGAGTATCCCTCCGCCACAACGTTGGCGCCTCCGCCGAGGTTGTCGTAGGGGTGCTTCATGATCCCTTTCACGATGCCCACGCCGCAGATGGCGCCGAGGCACTGCGCCACCATGTACAGCACGGCGCGCGCCAGCGACACCTTGCCGGCCACGAACAGCGCGAACGACACCGCCGGGTTGATGTGCCCGCCCGAGACGCCGCTGGTGGAGTAGACGAGGACGGAGACGGTGGCGCCGAAGGACCAGGCGACGCCGAGGTACCCGACGCCGGTGCACCTCTCGTCGGGGCCGGAGGACTGGAACTTGTACCCGATGACGGTGGCGATGCTCACGTAGACGAGGATGAGCGAGGCCGTGAACTCGCCGATCAGGGCGCGGTACAGGGACCACTCGGACAGCTCGCTCGTGTCCAGCGGCTGAACCGCCGGCGGATCCCAGTACGGCACCCGCTGGACAATAATATCGGTGATCTCTTCTTCCTCCACGGGGACCAACTCCTTGGTCGACATGGCTCCTTCCTTGACAGAGGGTTTTTGTTCAGCTCCTGTCTCTATGGAGTGCAGTACCAGGAACATCAAGCCTAGAGAAGAGGCTTAAATAGGGATCGAGGTGAAGTGCTTGCAGAGCATGGTGAGAGAGACGCCAGATACTTGGCGGAGTTTCTCTCCTTGGAACCTCCCCACGTGTCTCAGAGCTTCGTGTGCACAGATTCCAGTTGCTAATCACGTCAATTGGATTTTAGTTCAGTATCTGTCCTTCGTTTCTCCTCTTTCGTGGAGTGTGGTTGTTTCTTTGTCGACATAGAGAATATAGTCATTTTTCTATAACACGGACTTTTGGCTCTCGGGTGCTACACACCCTTATACTTGGAAAAATAAAATAAAAATCTTTTTTTGAAATCAGAGATATGATCAGGTATTGTACTCGTAAAAAAATATTTAAAAAGAAAATGATTCGCATGGTCTCCAGGACAAAAAAAAAAACAAAAATATGACGAATCAAAGGTGAATAGTACCTGGTCATTGGGCGTTTCGAGTTTGTTTTTTACCCAGTATACAATGGAAGTAATTTCCTAGAAAATTATTTTTATACGAGTACAATACCTGGTCATCTTTGATTTCAAAAATAGTTCGAATTTTTTAAACTTTTTTTAATTTTTTTCAAGTATGAGGGTGTGTAGCACCCGATAGCCACAGTGTAATTCTCTATTTTCCTATCCCTATTCATAGCCGCACGATTAATGTTTTTAAAAAAAAAGGGGGAGCTGGGCCCACGATGAATGTCTTTTTATATTTTCCATATTTGCACGATTTGACAGGATGTTTCTAACTTCTGATACGAGACAAGATTAGTTTGTTAGGAGCTGTACTAGTGTATGTATAAACCGACACGCGGTGACATGGGGAGAGGAGCACTGTCGATCTAAGAGGGAGAAACCAAATACAGGGAGCTGCACGGTGTCGATTAGTTGTTGTTGAGTAAGTACTAAGTAGGGGAGAAGCTTGACGTTCTGCTGTAGTGGCCGAAATCGACTCTAGCGTTGGATACTGGAGATATGAGATTGAGTGTGAGAGTTAGGTCATCTTCAACAGGCCAACTCGTTTCGGACACATGTTTTGGTCCGTTTGGGTGGCCTGCGGACAGGTTTTTCGGCCATGGTCATTTGGTTTTCATATATATTTCATGGGTTTCATATATATTTTTAGAGCTACATTAAGAAGATACATAGTAGATAAACTAGGGTAAAACCTAGCGTCTTCCTCTCATAGTCGCCTAGTCCTCGTCGTCAGTGTGGTAGTGTCGGCGGCACATGGTCCCATCAAAAACCTTGACAGTGAGCATGCCGTTTCCATCGAAGGTGAAGATGAGGAAGTGCCCGACCTCCAAGTAGTGTGCACGGGTGAACAAATCCCAGCCATGTTGGAGGTACATGTGTGGCCTTCACCGTCGAACATGATCTCCACATGCCAGACGCGGAGCCCGTAGCTGGCCTCCCGCATCTTCATGCGCGCTGACCCCTGTCCATCGAGCACCTGCATGAACTTGTCAGAGAGTCATTGTTTCCCATGACCCGCCCCGAAGCACGTTCACGCCAAACTCGAAGTCGAAGAGGTCCACGGTGAAGGTGCGCAACGACGTAGGTGGCGATAGAGACGGGGACAGGGACGGCGATGCGCGATGGTCTCGCCCTCGGACTTCGCCTCAGTTTTGACTTCGGCCTCGCCCCCGACCCGGGGGGCGTCCTAGTAACCCTACCCTAGATCCTATGCCTCTGGCCATGGCTATCGATGTCGTAGTGTGGGGAAGTAGATCAAACTGGTGTTGTGGGGCGATAGCTGTGGGCGCCCTACTTAAAAAGACTAAGCACCCATGGTATTGGATGCTGGCGCAGAATCTGAGAGGTCGGCATTGATGGCAGCGCAGAAGGCCAGTGGCCAACGAGCATGCTCAGTCGTCAGGGAGTTAGCTTACTTCAATTGATAGCTAGGATAAAAGGCCAGTGGTTGTTGGGTCGTTGCCAGGCGGGCCCGATGCATGCAAGGGGGCGCGGGAGGATGCGTACGCGGTCCGCTGCGCGTCCAGCCAGACGCATTTCCAACCCAAATGTGGACCAAGAATGGGTCAGCCCGGACGCGTGTGGTCAATTGGGTGCCGCTGCTCGGGTGGGTTTTCGCAGTCCGCCTGTTCGATCGAACAAGTTCAAGCAGGCCGTGGTCGTTTGGGTCGGCCGTTGAAGATGGCCTTGTTGAAGATGGCCTTGGAGTGGGAGACAAGTACGAGAACTCATAGATATTTGTTTGATTGGGTTAGATAAGTGACAAAACCGGACTCAAAATTTTGTTAAGTGCTCGAGATGGTGAGCGATCCGGGTGAACTTGGTTTCAATGGGCAAAAAATGTAATCAATTACGGCACACTTTTTCCAAAGTAGTTCATTAACCATGCACGAATATATGGTGCGAATAACACGAAGGCGGGTGAACAACACAATTTGTCAACTATTACAGAGGGGAAAATTACTTATTAATTAGTAGCAATTAAACTATGGCCACCAAAGGGCCACAAGTTTAATATTTATTAGAGACCTCACTGAATTAACTAGTACCTAAATACCTTAATTAAAGGGCATATAGCCTAGCCATGACAGAACGCAAGCTATTGGAATAGCCACTATTTTCGTCCTCAACATAATAATCTCCGCAGCGTGCATCTACTGCAGCTAGCGCGTTTTCTTTTTGAGCTCATGCTTTGCTTCCTCCAAGTTGGTTAAGTATTCATGGTCACGAAGATCATTGTGGATTTTGTGCTCAAACCACAATGTTATTATCAAATGTTTTAGCAACCGTGAGTGATATGGGTGAACCTAGTTGGCGTACATGTACCCACACGGTTCGAAATTGCAACCCCAAAAACCTACAACCGAACTTCGTCCTCTCAAACGCCAAGGGACAACATGCCGCCAGGCTGCAGTCACATGACCGCTTTGTTCGTATCTACTCCCTCCGTTTAGAAATATAATATATTTTAGCTTTGTGAAAAGAGTGTATCTAGACTTTTTTAGTGTGTAGGTTCACTCCAAACCTCTATAAACCTGTACACTAAAAGACGTCTAGATACATTTTATTCATAAAGCTAAAACATCTTATATTTCCGAACGGAGGGAGTATGTAGATGTTATGCCGCGTCGGGTCTAACCTGCATGCAATATCTGATCTAAGAACACACATCATCAATTGATCGATCAAAAAAAGAGGAAAATCCCCGAATGTGGACATCACCTCAGTAAAAAGTTACAATACATACGCATTTCCCTATGTTTATATAACTTTCCCTATTTTTTGCTCAGTAAAACAAACTTTTTGGTCGCATATAAACTCAAACTTATATTTCCGAACTCCTTTTTTTCGCAATGAAAGTTAATATATGTTTTGGATACCGGTCTTTTAGAACTGATGGATAATTCTTGATGATAATTTATACTTCAATGAATGTAACATATGAAAACCAAGGGTATAATATGAGATAAGGCAAAGCTAACTTTGTTTGTCCCATTTTTTTAAAAAAAACTAGAGGATCAAGATAATTGCACTTAGAATGATAACATGATGTGGAATAAGGGAAGAATTGATGGGATTCGCGGCATAAAAAACAAAAAATTCCTACGAGAGGGCGAATAAGAACTAGATCAAGATGCAAGTAACATGATGTATTTGATCTACGTACCCTTGTAGAACACGCCCGTTAACGACCGATGGATCGTGGGATGATGTAGTCGTACTTTCGTCGGATCAATCCAATGCAACATCATAGGAGCGGGACCGCTAATTTGCGCAAATGTAGAGCTTGATGACGTCTCCTCCTTGATCCATCAAGCGAGAGGGAGAGGTAAACGAGATTGATCCCTGCAGCACGACGACACGACAACGGTCAAAGGATTCAGATGTCGCCTAGAGGGGGTGAATATGCGTTTTAAAATAATTATGGTTTAGGCTCTAATAAATGCAAAATAAAACTAGCATTTAATTTATCAAGCACAAAACCTAAATTTACTAGGTTCAACTAAGTGCACCAACAACCTATGTTAAGAAAGACAAGTAACAAGGTGATAGAAAGATATAGTAGTTCAAGCACGAAGGCTATCATAATGTAAAGTGCATAAGTAAAGAACTCGGGTATAGAAATAACCGAGGCACACGAAGACGATCATTTTATCCCAAAATTCACTTCCGAAGAAGCTACATATCCGTTGGAGAGATACGGCAGCGTAATGCTCCCCAAATGCTACAAATGGCTCACCTTGAGGTGTGGTGGCTCGATGCACACCCAACACCACACAAAGCTTCACCCGAAGATGCGGAGGCACAACACTCACCGACATGAAAAAATACTCACCTTATTCTCTTGTATGCGGACCGCAGAGACATGCACAATCCGCTATGGGGCACTTGAGGGCAGTCACCCAACCCGTACAAACTTGGGAGAATCTCCATAACTCAATTGGAGGCTCCCAAGATAATGCCACAAAAGGCCAAAAGCTTGAAGCAATCTCTGCAACTTAATTAGAGGCCCCAAGAAACACCATCAAGGCCACGACCATCTAGGGCTCAAAGAATCCAAGAGTAACAAGCTTTCTTGATTTAACCAACAAAATATTCCACGGAGAACTCAAACTAGTGCACCTAATAAAATGAAAAGTCCTTCACTCTCAAATTCCAGCAAAGCTACAAAATCTACTAGGGAAATAAGAGAGGAAGAACATAAGAACTCTACAAAAAATTCCAAGATCTAGATCTAATAGGTTCTCCTCACAAAGAGGAGACTTGATTTGGTAGGATTGTAGATCTAAATATCCTCTTACAAAGCCGTAAAAATATTCAAGGAAGATTCGAGGGAGAGGTAGTATGCAAGCTTCAAAAGGTCAAAAATGGTGGGCAAAAATGAGCTGAAGAGTTGGGGAATCTTATCCCCACCTTAAACAGGACAAGAGAAATTTTCATGTTATGCATAGTTTCGCACATTACTGATACTACCGGGATTTTGGCGGTAGTACCACCAAATAAACTGAACATTACTGCAAGGTGACAAGGCTTTGGCGGTAGTAGGGCGGTACTACCTCCAAGGGAAAAACTTCAGACAACATGAAACGAAAACTTCAATAACTTTTACATCTGAACTCCTATTGCGATGATCTTGGGGTCATTTCGAAGAGAACAACAAGATCTACATGATTATACAAAGAAACACCATATTACAAAAACGTATTATAAAACCAAAAGTTAAAAGGTTTGACCTCTCCAAAAGCGACGAACCCGTAAAACCTCCGATATTAAAAACACAAGCAGTTTAGCTTGGGGAACTCCGATTAGGATCAAACCAATTTTGTTGGAAAGGTAGGAAAAAGTAGTATCCAACAAAAAATACCAAGTAACTAAAGGCATGGTACCTCCCTCAGAGAAGAACTAGGAAATACTTCAAAATCAAAAGCGCAACAAGGTTTTCATATGAAATCCGTTTTTGATGAACTAGAGCTTGTCATGAGAAAAAAACATGCTCTAAAACTTCACATGGATAAGATCCAAATATTAACAAAGAAATATGATGCTAAATATCCAAAGGTTTGAGCGCTCTCCAAAAAATACGATCTGAGTTACTCACTTGCGCATTTGTGTTACACAAAAGAGAAAACATATCAAGATTATACATTTGTCTTGCGCATTCCACTTGATCTTGATGAAAATGATCTTGTACTTCTCAAGATGCATGGATCACCTTTCTTAATTGTTCTTGCTCGAGCTAAATTTATGAAGACTTGAGAATGGCTCCCTCACACTCCCATGGGAGAGTATCTTCTTTGGGCACGTCTTCACATATCCATGATCAATAAGGAGGGCAAGCTTCGGTCATATGATCTACTCAATATCGATCAAATTGAACCTGCACTTTGTTTCTTCTTTGAGTATTAATACAACTTTAATCAACTCTTTGCACTTTGTCTTAATCAACCTTGAATATCTTCTTGGTCATTGCTTATTCTTCTTCCTTTCTTCATCCTTCAGCCTTGAAGCCAACAAATGGTTCAAGCGATGCCAATGGACAATTCCTACAAGTGTAACTCACTACAAACATTAGTCCATAGAGATTGTTATTAATTATCAAAACCACACATGGGGAACACATGCACTTTCAAGAGGAAGTATGGTGGCGTTCGGTAGGGCTTCACAAAGCGTTGCAGGAGGAGGAAGTGGGAGAGAGAGAGGAGGGAGGCGGTGACCAGCAAGGGTTGGGGCACCCCAGCCCCTCCTACTCTATTTATATAGGAGAGAAGTGGAAGAGAGAGATATGAGGGAACATCTCTTAGCCCCCTCTGATACGTCCAATTTGCATCACTATTCTATATCATAATTTACTGTTATTCATTGATATATTTCATATTAAGAGATGATACTTATGTTATTTCATTTGTTTTTGCATGGTTGATGACTTTTGGAGCATGGACCGCTCCAGTCAGGATTCTGATGAAAAAGGGGTTGTTTGGAGGCGAAATTCGCGAAGATCAGAATATCCAGGAAAATACATGGAAAATCTTATTTTCCAAAAGACGAAGGTTGCCAGAAGGGGAAGTGGAGATGGGCCACAGGGGGCCCACACCACCCCCTTCTGGCAACCTTCGTCTTCTGGAAAATAGGATTTTCCATGTATTTTCCCGGATAGGGAGTGGAGATGGGCCACAGGGGGCCCACACCACCCCCTGGCGCGGGCCACCCTAGGCCGCGCCACCAGGTGGTGTGGCCACCCTGGCCCACTCCTGGCTCTCCCCTTTGGCATATATTATCCCCACGGAACCCTAATACATGGGGAGCGACCACAGAAAGATTTCACTGCCTCTACAGGGCGGAAAACCACACAGAGAGAAAGATCTCTCCGGCAGATAGAATTCTGCCAGGGTAATTCCTTCTCGGAGAGGGGAGATCGTCGCCATCAACACCACCATCAAGCTGGACTTCATCGGGATCATCATCATCACCATCATCATCTCCACTAGCACCATCATCACCACTTCATACCGCTATAACAATTGGGTTGAATCTTGCATAGTTCTTAGGGGAAACTTTCCCGGTGTTGATTATTTGTAGTAGTTGATGCTATTGAGTGGAACCATTGAATTATTGTTATGTTCATATTGTTACTTATCATTATATCATCTCTGATCTTGATCCATATGATGTATTGTGAGTAGTTCATTTAGTTCTTGAGGACATGGGAGAAGTCATGTTGTTAGTAGTGGAGTTGTGTTGAGAAAGATTCAATATGGTTTGATATTTAAGTTGTGGTGTTATTCTTCTAGTGGTGTCATGTGAACGTCGACTACATGACACTTCACCTTTATGGGCCTAGGGGAATGCATTATGTATTTGGCTACTAATCGTAGGGGTTGCCAGAGTGACAGAAACTTGAACCCCCATTAGAAAACCTTTGCACAAGGGACGTCAGGGTCTTAGAGTTTAAAGCTGTGGTTAGGTTTCTATCTTAATTACTTTCTTGTACTTGCGGATGCTTGCAAGGGGTATAATCACAAGTATGTATTAGTCCTAGGAAGGTCGGTACATTAGCACAGGTTCACCCACACAACACTTAGCAAACTAACGAAGATTAATCAACTATATGAAGCGAAAGCACTTGACGATATTCTCGTGTGTCCTCGAGAACGTTTGGTCATCTTAAGTAATACAACCGGCTTGTCCTTTGCTAAAGAAGGGATTGGGCCACTTGGTGCATCTATTATTCTTATATTTTATTTACTCGTACTTTATTTATCTACATTATCAAAACCCCCTAAAAATCTGTTTGCTAAGTATTTCTAGAGAATTCCTGCTCCAAGCCACTCGTCAACACCTTCTGCTCCTCGTTGGGTTCGACACTCTTACTTATCAAAAATACTGTGATACACCCCCTATACTTGTGGGTCATCACCCTCCAAGATGGTGGTCAGCGACCCAAAGAGGAGCGACATGCCCCCACCAAACTTGGCGCCTAGGTTTCCTCATGGGGCGCATGGCCCCTTTGGGTTTCTGGCGACCAGGCCCATGAAGCTCGGGGTGGCCCCCACTAACCCATATGGTCCCTCCTGACATGTGTGCTCCACTGGTGGCCTCTAGAACCTTCCTGGTACAATACCAAAAAATTTCCGAACTTTTTGGAACCCTTAAATCATCTTACATGTACTTTTTATTTTTCTCTGGACCATTCTTAAGCTCCTCGTGATATCTATAATCTCATCTAAGACTCGGAATCATAATTTGACAGCACCATCTTATTTTCTCATCAAATCCTAGCGACATCGCATGTTAAGTGTGGCCCTATGGGTTCGAGAACATGTGGACATGATCAAGACAACCTCTCCATCAATAACCAATATGGGGACCATTGTGAGATCATGGCGGATGGCTTAATAGGATTGATAGAATACTCATACCAACTAGTTTCAACTTCTTTTTGGGGGCTCATCTTCAAAGAAACTCCAGGTTAAGTGTGGTTTCCTGGAGCAATTTGAGGATGGGTGATCGACCAGGAGGTTGTTCTCAGGTGTACACGAGTGAGGAAAAAGTGAACAGAAAAGACAAGTATTGGTCTGTGGGGCTCGTATAGAGATCGTAGTAAGCTTCTAGGAGTGACTGCCGCCGGTCCGGAGAGGTCGGGGTGTTACAAGTGGTATTAGAGCCAGGTTCTCGTGGTTACACGGGCATGTGCGGGTTAGGGGCATGAACATGTGGAGCATGGTGCGTGTGTCCCAGAGTGAACATGACATGGCACATGTGCTGGCACTATACACACAAACGCGTGTTAAGAGGGGACGTTCATGGCTTGTGGTCGATGGACGAGGGCGTCAATCTTCTAAGAGTGGTTGTATGTGAGATCCTGGTGCATGGCTTGAAAGGATTGATAGGATACTCATACCAACAAGTTGCAACTTCTTATCTTGGTCTCATCTTCAAAGGAACTCCAGGTCAAGCGTGCTTGGTCTAGATAAATTTGAGGATGGGTGATCGACCGGGAAGTTGCTCCCGGGTGTGCACGAGTGAGCACAAAGTGCACAGAAAAGACCAGTGTTGGTCTGTGGGGACAGTATAGAGATCCTAGTAAGCTGCCAGGAGTAAAAACCTCGATTCTGGAGAGGCCGGGGTGTTACAACCATGGATGCCCATAATGGTAACCTCATATTCTACGAAGATATTGTTGGAAATATTCCCTAGAGACAAATAGTAATAAGGACTATTATCATATTTCATAAAGTTTATGATTAAGTTTTATATCATGCTATAACTGTATTGAGTGGAAACATCAATACACGTGTGATATATAAACAACCAGGGGTTCCTAGTGAAACTCTAGTCACTGATTCATTGGTCAACAGATGATCAAGTTTCCTTATCATGTGGCATTTATGCCAGTTGGAAATGGAGTCAATTCATTCTGAGAATGAGATGATGAACCAATACCCAACCTAAACATCGTGACCCGATCATGTCACGAAGTTCAAGTTACGATTATTAGAAATGGATTCTCGTAGACTATTCCTTAGACCATGAGGCTATATCAATCACTGCCTCCCGAGAGTGCTTAGATAGCATCAAACGCCACTTGGTAATACAGTGGTTATAAAGGTGTGTTCAGGTACTCGGAGGAAACCGTAGAGGCAATATATGTCAAGAGCGGGATTTGTCCATCCACGTGACGGAAAGATACTTAAGGGCCCACTCAAAGAAGTTATATCCAATAGCTGCGCATCGTGTGATTTGATCACATGGATATCACATGTCGGAACGAGTCAAGTAGCATTGTTCGGTAACGAGATGGAACATGACATGGTGATGTCATTGATCAGATCTCAAGCAATGCAAGTATCGAGAGACAAAGGGAATAAGACACGACTATCCCGGTTCAAACGACGAAAGATCTTCATGTAACGCACATGGGTCACATGGCCATCTAGGTCCCTCTGTCGATCATTGGTCTAGGAGTGTCCCGACCATGTCTGGAGTGTTCCCGAACCGTAGGCTATCACGCTTAAGGGTTTGATGATGCTTATAGAGTGTTTATAGGATCAAAAGAATTGTCGAAGAATAGTAGAGAGAAAATGGAAGGCTTTCGGTAAGTCCGGAGGATGTCCGGAGTGGAGGTGGAAGGTGTTCCATTGCCACAGAGATTGAATAATATGTGAATGAATGTTAAATATTGATATAATCATTTATTCATAATTATTTAATAAAAGAGAAAATCAATTTAAAGGTCAAAAGGCTTAATGGGCCAATTCCAGAGGGAAGAGGGCCTATTAGGGAAAGGCAAGAGGGAGAAGGGCTAGAGGGGGTGGCCGGCGCCCTAGTGGGCCAGCCCCCCCCCCTCCCCACACGGGGCCCATGGGGGTGGCCGCCGGCATCACCCCTCCCCCTCTCCTCTCCTTTAGTCCCACCCCGGGACTTTGAGGGAGGTAGTACCTCCCCTCCCCCATATATAGTAGGGGTATTTGGCCAAATAAATACACACAATATTCAATAAAGGTCTTCTCACTTTTGGGAAGACCTCCAATTGATATTCTCCCTCTCTCTCTCGTGACCCTGGTCCCAAGTTCGGACTGCACGAACTAGAGACATCTTCACCGCGGAGTGTCGTCGTGCTGCAGGATTCGGATCCAAGAGCTCTGCTTCCGCAACTGCTGCTGGATCGGGGAAGCGGGAGTCATCGTCAGGCACCAGAGGTGTGTAACTCCCCGCGAGGTGTCACACTTGAGGCACTCAAGTCGTTGGAGCCGTAGGAGCGCAAGGACTTCATCACGACCTCGAGGTTGGCTTCGGCTTATCTACATCAACCACGCTCTCCTGAGTGCTGACAACGCTTTTCGATCTTCAAGGGTAACTTCGCGAAAATCCCCTCCCGTTACTGTATTACTAATTGATAGGTCCTGGCAGCATCAGGGGTTCAGGGGCGTAGGGTAAAAATTATTGTTTTCATATGCGGAACCCCTACAGATATTTCATCGATCGAACTACGATGTCGAGGATTCAAATAATAATGTATTCAATTCCCTTTGTCTAGCGATATGTAACTTACCCTAGATCCTCACGGTATCTAATTGAATATTGTTACCGGAAAGCTCTGTTTACTCATTCCATAAAAACTTGAACCTTTTCTACTACAGAGGAGCCCCCATGGTCCTTTATTAAAACTTAGAGAACAAGTAGTCTAGTTCACATAAATATGTACATTAGAAACAAAAAACATAGCAAGGGGGAGATAGAAGAAGAGAAATAGAAGCATAAGGGTAACTTGTCAAGCCATGATGACAAATAACGCGTATACATCTTCTTAACCCTATGCAACAATATGGTGACATCCTGGAAGAAACCAGCCTTCCACCCTCAGAATGTAGGCTTAATATTCTTGAAGATCCATCCATTCCTCTATTTCCAGATGTTCCAACAAGCGAGGGTAACAACTTCTGCAAAACAAGGTCCACCAAACATCCATAACTACTAACAATTCATTAAGGTTTCCCCAGCCATAGCCTTAAGTTTAATGGTCCTCTAACTCCCATATGTGCAACATTCCGGTTCGTGTCCTCATGTTTCTGTTACTCCGGCAGAACTTCCCCTTCCTCTTACACATACTACAAACCCTATGATGTTTAATCCATGCGCGCACAAATATAATGGACACCAAAGGACCGTACCATATCAACATACAACTCTAATGAACGAAAGACGTTCAACCATTCAATCTAAGAACAAAGAAACTACACAGACATGACATAGATCATAGGATTATAACTTATAGCATCAAACACCATGTTTACATAGGATGGTATAGAGGTGTGTGGGAGGATGAATCACTGCAAACTAGGAGGATTAGGTGATGGAGATGGCAGTGAAGATGGTGAAGAGGGCGGCGGCGGGGGGAGGCAAAAATGTGGATTTGGTGGCTGCAAATTCGTGGGTGGAGGTCTCCTCCACGAATTAGGTTTCCTTCCTTTATATAGCTGCTCGGATTCCCGTCACCCCATCTTGTTCTGCAGTAAATCAGGCCCAGCGGGCCCGTCTGGACTCGGAATGTCAACACCCGAATTTTTAATCCCAAATGCCTATTATGCCATACCTCGCAATCCTAGGATTACCATTTTCACGAGACATAACAGAATTGATACCACAGTACATCATCCATTACAAACCATAATAAAGGTCTTACAAATAAAGGATCTCATGATCCAGACTTAATACAATCAAACCAGCGGAAGGTAAACATAGTAGGGGCTCCATCTTCGGGGTCACAGGCAATGCTGACGACGGGAGATGATCCTAGTTGTCATAGACCTCCTGCTGTCCATCTTCCCGGTAGTCCTCATCACAGTCTGGCCACGGGAATAGCTAGGGACAAAACCATGAGTACTCTTTAAGTAATCGCAAACTAGCACTAACAAGTAAGGTAGTTCTAGTAGGAATCTTAAGCTCTAGGTTTATTTGCAAAAGCCAGGTTTATTTCATAAGAGTTCAAAAGTAAAGAACCTAATTTAATTTTCTGCATCACCTAAGTGGGAACCTAGTTTTCATGTCCACAACCCTATTGTGGTTAAGTCAAGGTCATAGTTCAATTCACAAGTCATTTTGAAAACATCTGACAACAGAACAGTATGGCCACTCCAACTGTCCATGACCGCGGACACGGCTATTCGAATAGTTTGACACTCTACAGAGGTGGTACACTTTCTCCACAAAATTCGATACATCCGTCATGGCTAACCCTGAATCATCATACTGGGTATGCGGATAATCAATCCTAACCTTTCAATTACACACTCTAGTATAGGCACCTCCCCTATGAGCTTGGTCTCCTAGCCATGGTCATCTGCCATCCTGGGCACTACATAGGTGGACATTCACATTCACGAGGTAGCCTCAGCTCAACCTCTTTCTGCGAGGGAACCCATACTAAGGCATATAAACTTCCAGTTAAGCCCTACCCAATTCAGGTATTGTGGTTGTACGGTAAAATTGGAATGGTATCACATCCGAACCCAACCATCAGTTTTTATCCAAATCAAGGCTCATGCCTCAAGAAGTTTCATCATCAGATCATTTTGTGTTTATAACACATGTCAAAACATTTCAATAGAATGAATCATCATTCCAAGGTTTTCATAATCATTTCCTCCAAGTACTCCCATCTAAATGATGAGTACTAGCAACTAACAATGAGGAGGGGTGCTAATGAAGTGTAAATATCCAAATCTAGTTGTATGCCTTTTATGGAATCTAAGTATAACTACGTATGCCTAATTTTATACTCTTTATGGCATCTATCCTATTTTTCCCATACTCACAAATCACTAACCAAAGGTGTCGTCGGATTGAGGACAAGTACGCCATGAGGGGGTCCTCGAGGCGTGCAAAAGAGAGGGGTGTGAGACGTACGGTATTCCGGGACGGTGAGCACACAACTTTACCCAGGTTCGAATCCGCCGGCTTTGGACGAATCCTACTCCTGCTAGCAATCCAGTAATACGGCATAGCCGAAATATGGGTTACAAGGGTATCGCCTATGCGAGTTGAGGGTCTAAAGTATTGGGTGTGCCCTAAAGGCTCTCCCTAGGACGGCTTATATAGATATCCGGCCTAGGGTTTACAGGAGAGATCAATCCGGCTACGACTAAGAGTTGGTTACAGAGTACATCTTGAACTACAAGTAACATTATGGGCCTAAGTCGGTAAGTCTTCTGGGCCTTCTCATAGCCAGATTGGACTCCGTCTTTCTCCTTGACTGGGCCGCCCGTGAAGCAAAGCTCTAACCCGAAGTGGGCCACCCTGGTCAGTGAGGAACTGTGAGGATACCCGGAAAGTATATCCCCAACAGCAGCCCCCGAAGGCCTCCAAGATCCAAAGTCGGGTTTTATCATCGTCTAGCTTGATCTTCAACTTGTAGAATCTTGAAGGGTTCGTGAAACTTCACAACAAAAAATATGATCCGGGTCTTAAAAATAAGTCGGACCTATCAACAGGTTACTCGGATTTTCCAGCTTGATTTCAAACTAAGCCGGAACTTGGTTTCTAACGCCACCTGACACAAGTCATGGTCAAGTCACGTCATCTAACAAGCGTGCCGTCAGCACGACCGTTGGTGGGTCCGCGGTTCGTGGAACCGAGGCGCCGTTTTAATGCGTGCGTGGAGATCGAGGAGATGCAATCATCGCATGGTTTCTTCCCAGCTCTTTCCACGATGCGTGGCGGTTACACTGTGGCATTCGCACGAATCTTGGCGCAGTTAGGTGGATATAAGGGGTTTGGATTTCTCCTTCTCCTTTCCACCAGTCCTTTGCCGTTTCCTTTCGTCCCAATCTGTGTGCGTGCACAGAGCTTCCTTGTCCTTCCCCCACAGAACTCCCAGCGCTGCCCCTTTCAGGTCATCTTCTCACCGGAGAAATGGCTTCATCATCTTCTTCCTTCGGTTTGGCGGCAGCAGCGGCGACAGCGACGGCGGAAGCAACAGCGGAGAAGGAAAGCTTCCGGGGAATCTGGATCCCCTGCACCCTCAACGAGGATGGCCTCAAGAATGTGGAGAAGGAGGGGCTTCTCGTCGCCGACGACTGGCGGAGCGGCTCCGGCGAAACCATCCCCAACCCGCGCGACGGCGAGCGGGTCCACTTCCGCACCCATCTTGACCGAGGTCTGTCTTTTCCTCCCTCGGAGTTCTTCTCCGAGGTGATAGACCATTACGGAGTTCAACTCCAGAATCTTCCTCCCAACTCTCTCTTAGAGATGAGTGCGTATGCATCGCTTTGCGAGGGCTTTCTCAGCATTAGGCCGAGTTTTCTTCTCTTCCGGTACTACTTTCATGTCCGGAGAAATTCCATCACTGCCGGTGTTCCTTACATCACCAGCACTATTAGCTTTTCACTTAGACGTGACCGGGCATATCCCAAAATTTCTGCCAGTGACTCGGTCAAACAATGGCCAGCCACCTTTTTCTATCATAGGGATATTCCGGCTCCCGGCATAGCTACTGCTTTGCCGGATTTTGTTGACGGAGCCGCCACGGCCCAGCCTTCCTGGGACGAGGCTGCTCCGGCTCTCACCGATGATCTGATCCTCACGAAGAGGCGGATTGAATATTTGATCAAGCACAAGGGTCTGAAGGGATCCGACTTGGTCCAGTGCTCCGGCGAAACCGTGGAAAACCCCGTGGTGCCGGTAAGCTTCCATCAGTACACCTTTTATATGTTTTAATCTTCAAGTTACACTTCAATACTGATATGTTTTCTTATTTTCAGCTTGCTGACCTCCCCGAGTCAGAGCTTGCTCCGCTCGAAGGATATCCTCCTAAGTTTTCTCAGCAGACAGAAGTGGTCCCATTGCCGGACCTTGCGCTCAAGAAGCGCAAAGCTCCAACAGTGGCTGTTGGCACAAAGGAGGTGCCTGTTGTGAAGAGGTAACTTTCATTCACAATTTCCGCCTTTGTACCTTTCTCGAATTTCTTTCTAAGATGTAATGTTTCCGACTTTACTACATTCTCAGAGGAAAGCCTCTCATCAAGGGTAAGGGGACAGGGATTCCTTCGAAGCCCCTGCGACAGACGAAGCTCACCATAGCTTCCCCTGCCGTGGCTCCTTCGACTCCTGCCCCTCAACCTTCTGCAACTCCGGCGATCATTCCTTCTCCGGTGGTTGCAGAAGATCTGGCTCCTCCAACAGAGCCTGCGATCCTTGGGTCGCAAACTGACGTCACCATGGGTGCGTCAGATCAAGATAAGGGTGAACCCTCTTCGGGTAATGATCCCTCGGCTGAAACCTTCGCCGAAAACCTCCTCAGCAATCCGGGACTTGCCAAGTTTGGCCTGTCCCGGAAATCTGCAGAGGAAATCCAGCGGCTAGCCAGGCAAGTCCTGGACAAAAGCCATTTATCCCCCGAAGAAGAAGCGCAAGAAGCAGAGGACGTCAAGTTCTCTGACCTTCTCGCTCAAGTTCGCCTTCACGACGAGAGGATTAGGACTGGCGAGCTTCCAACAGCCCTAGTGATCCCTCTTACTCTTGCCGAGAAGGTGGCAGCTGAAGTGAACGCGGGTTTAGATAAACTCACCCGCGAGCAATATGTAAGTCGGAATTCCAACTCTTGTTTTTACATTATGTTATATCATATCCTCTAGCCCCCAAGCATGAAGTAGGATACATAATCCGGGTTTATGCTTCATTAGGATGCCAAAGAACGAACTAGTGTAGCCCCAAGGCTCGTGCTGATATTTAGCAACAAATATTAGCCCGAGTCTTAAGTAGCTTTCTGACTTTGGGTATTCTGACTTATAGAAAGTATGTTCCTATAACCAGGAATTACTGACCAATGTCTGCAATAAGCGGAGATAGATCAAGGCTCTACGGCTTAAAAATGCGAACTTAAAGTAGCCAAGGATGACGCCGAAGGTAAACATTCTGAGATTCAAACCTTGTCTTTTTGTTTTTTTCAATGTCGATTTTTTCCTGAACTGTTGTTCTTTTTTGACTTACAGCGCTGGTGAAACAATCCATCGCTATGATTGAAGAGGCCGAGAACCTCAAGACCCTGGTGGTGGAGAACAAAGGACTTCGCCAAGAGCTGGATAAGCTCAAGGCGGATCATGAAAGGAGCATAGCTCAAATCCTTGAATCCTCCTCCATGGCCACTGAAGAGCGTGATCGCAAGATCGCTGCTCAAGATAAAGTAATCTCGGACCTCAGAAATGAGCTTGGCAGAGAGAAGGACATCTCCCAGGCGCTCCGGGCTGAACTCCAGAGTCTCTGAGAGGAGAAGACCAAGATTGACGACGTCATTCTCGGTACGTTCCATCTTCCTGACTTATCCTTTTCTTCGACTTCTATCAATGCCGGATTTTTCTTAACTTGTTTTGTATATAGGTCCTCTGAACTTGACGGACTCTTCCTCCTCCGAGCCCCGCACCCACCGGCTTACCCAAGTCGGTGATCTTCTTCATGACTTCTGCCAGTCCCTTGAGGACATTGGCGAGTCTCTCAGGATTCCGGACATGCCAAGCATGTCGGATTTTCAGGTGCGGGACAAGGCCAAGGAGATGCCGCAGCTTGTTCGGGACTGGAACATGTCCTACGCGCGGACTGCTGCGCAGAACGCTCTCACCATGGTCATGAGCCACCATGGAAACATGGAGATATGGCAAGTGACCAGAGGGTACTGCAAGGTAGACGAAGACGGCCAGGAGCAGGACCTTCAAGCCATCATGCACTCCTGCGCCGGATATGGGTGTCACGTAGCTGATCTGACCAGCTACGAGATCCCCTTCTTCACCCGCGTAGCTACTCCGCCACCTCCTCCAGAAGAAGCCGAAGAAGTTTCCAACCATGAACGGACCACCTCAGATCCGGACATCTCGGAACAATATCAAGGCGGAGTAACCAGCGAGCCGGCAGCTCCTTCATCTCCTCCCGCATCATAGACCAGAAACTTATGTATTATTCCGAAAAGAACATGATGCGTTTGTAAATATTAAGTACTATTTATTTTATTAGTTCTAAGCTTTTTGTCTATTCAACACTTTTGGCTTTGATTTTTTTTGTGTGCCTGAAATGTTTACATAAGCACTTGTATTTTTCCGTCTTCACTTATCGTTTATCTGGCTTTCCGCTTCATCCCTTTCGCGAGCCGGCTAAACCTTTCGCCGGAAACTTTGCCGAGCAACGGAGCTCAATCGCTAAACCAGTTTAAACTCGGAAACAAAGACAGCTTCCAGTACCAACAATTCACTACTTGGAAAATACCCGCCTCCAGCAATCAGACAAATAACCAAAGTAAATACTAGAATTTTTAGAGTTACACCCGAAGGTATCAATTTTAGAATCGGAAATCTAAACTAGAACGAACATGAGCATAAAGTACTTTCAAGCATTCTGGGATTTTTGACTATGACATGATTATTTGGAAATAAGATGGTAAAAACTTCTCAGAAAAACTTGAGGCAACCAAAACTTTTATTTCTCAGAACATGTACATATGTATGATTACAAAGAAGGATAAACTAAGAATAAAAGGGACGTAGCTGAGCAATATTCCACGGTCTGTCTAACTCATCCGGATTTGTACTGCCTCTAGCTCTCTTTCTCTTCTTAGTAGCAGGTCTTTCTTTGACTGGCCTCATGTCAGTTAAGTAGTACGATCCATTGTGCAATACTCGACTAACTAAAAAGGGCCCTTCCCATACTGGGGAAAGTTTGTGCTTTCTTTGTTGCGCAAGCCGGAGAACCAAATCATCTTTATTGAAAGATCTATTTTGGACTCTCTGGCTATGATACTTGCGTAACTTCTGCTGATAGGTTATAGATCTCATTTCAGCAACGACGCGAACCTCTTCGACTAAGTCGAGATCATTTTGTCGAGAAATCTTGGCATCCTCTTCGATATACGCGGCCACTCTAGGAGAAGTATGAATTAAATCACTAGGAAGAACTGCTTCTGCGCCATAGACCAAGAAGAAAGGTGTGTATCCTGTTGACCTGTTCGGGGTTGTTCTTAAACTCCAAATTACAGAGGGTAATTCCTCTGCCCAAGCCCCCGCAGCACGTTGTAGTGGTGCTTCGAGTCTCGGTTTCAGGCCTTGTAAGATTAAACCATTTGCTCTTTCGACTTGTCCGTTAGCCTGTGGATGTGCGACTGACGCAATGTCAAGCCAGATATTTTGCTCATCGCAGAATTCAGCCAATTCTCCCATAGAAAAGTTACTCCCGTTATCCGTGATAATGCTATGCGGATAACCATACCGGATTATAACATCCTCGACAAATCTTTTGGCTGTTGCTCCATCACAACTGGTGACAGGTTTAGCCTCGATCCATTTGGTGAATTTATCCACCATCACTAAGAGGTGAGTAAATCCACTTGGAGCTCATTTAAATGGTCCTACCATATCAAGCACCTAGACCGCAAAGGGCCATGTTATAGGTATTGTTCACAGCTGATCAGTCGGAACATGAGCTTGCTTGGCGTACTTTTGGCAGCCTTTGCACATCTTGACTAATCGTTCGGCATCTGCCTGAGCTGTAAGCCAGAAAAAATCCTTGTCTAAAAGCTTTTGCCACTAAAGATTTGGCTGCAGCGTGATAACCACACTCGCCTTCGTGGATTTCCCTTAAGATTTCCACTCCTTCTTCCGGAGATACACATCGCTGAAAGACCCCAGAAACACTCCGTTTATGGAGCTCACCTTTAACAATAGTATAGGCTTTTGCTCGTCGGATAATCAGCCGGCTCAGCACCTCGTCTTCGGGTAATTTTCCATCTACCAAATAATCGAGGTAGGGTTGAGTCCAGTTGGGAATTATAGCCAGAACTGCTATCAAAGGTGAGTTGGATTTGGTCGGATATTCCTCATCTGCTCCCTTTATTGAGGGAACTTTGAGGTGCTCTAAAAAAGCGCCATCCGGGACCTCTTTCCACGCAGAACCTATCCGAGATAGTGCGTCTGCTTCCTCATTTTCTACTCGAGGGATGTGTTGAACTTCAAACCCTTCGAACGATTTAGATAGATCATCCACGACAGCTTTATATGCTGCCGTGTGTTTATTTGCATTACAAATATCCGAGACTTGCTGAGCAACAAGATCCGAATCTCCGTAACACATCAATCGTCCGATGCCAATATCCTTAGCAATCCGGATTCCATGCAGCAGTTCTTCATACTCGGCAATGTTGTTTGTCGTTGTGAAGTGGATCTGCAATACGTATAAAAGTTTATCTCCTTGGGGTGACTTGAGCACCACACCAGCCCCCGAGCCCCCTCGAGCCTTGGACCCATCGAAAAAGAGGGTCCAATATTCCGATTCAGGGAGGACCATGTTCTCCTTATTCTCTGTCCAATCAGCGACAAAGTCAGCAAGGATCTGGAATTTGATTGCTGTTCGAGGTTTATACTCAATGTCGAAAGCTGAGAGCTCTATTCCCCATTTGGCGACGCGTCCTGTGGCATCACTATTGTTGATTATGTCTCTCATGGGAGCTTTGCTCACCACGGTAATTGGATGCTCCTGAAAATAGTGTCGTAACTTACGAGATGCTAGAAAAACACCGTAAGCCAATTTTTGATAGTGCGGATACCGCTGCTTTGATTATGTCAGGACCTCACTAACAAAGTACGTCGGACGTTGCACCAGGTGTTCCCGATTTTCCTCTGGTCTCTCCACCACCATGACGATACTGACAACCTTATTTGTCACAGCAATGTAAAGCAACATCGGTTCCTGAGGTTCCGGTGCTGCAAGGATGAGAGTTCTTTCTTCAGATCTTGTAGTGCGGCTTCGGCTTTGTCAATCCAGACAAAATCCTTGGTCTTTTTCAGGAGTTTATACAATGGTGCGGCTCTTTCACCAAGTCGGCTTACAAATCGACTGACTGCAGCAATGCAACCAGTTAATCTTTGTACGTCCTTCAGGCGAGTTGGCCTGGAAATATTGAGAATAGCCTTGATTTTGTCTTGATTCACCTCTATGCCTCTTTGAGACACGATGAAACCTAACAATTTTCCGGCTGGTATTCCAAAGAAGCATTTCTTCGGGTTAAGCATGATGTTGTATTTTTGTAGATTGGCGAACGTCTCCTCCAAGTCGGAAATCAACGTTTCCTTCTTTTTGGACATGACTACGATATCATCCACGTATGCATGTACATTGCGTCCGAGTTGGTCATGAAGGCAACGCTGCATCGTGCGCTGGTACGTAGCTCCTGCATTCTTCAGCCCAAAGGGCATCGTAACAAAACAGAAGGTTCCGAAGGGGGTTATGAATGAAGTCTTGACTTTGTCAAATTCCTTCATCCGGATTTGGTGATAACCGGAATATGCGTCGAGAAAACAGAGGAGTTCCGAGCCTGCCGTAGAATCGATGACTTGATCAATTCTAGGTAGAGCGAACGGATCTTTTGGACAAGCCTTGTTCAAGGCAGTATAATCAACACACATCCTTAAATCAGTGGTGTCCTTTTTAGGGACCATTACAGGATTGGCCGACCACTCAGTGTGGATGACCTCTTCTATGAATCCGGCTAACTCGAGCCGTGCTAGTTCCTTAGCTACTGTCTTACGCTTTTCATCGCCAAACCATCGTAAGGACTGTTTGACGGGTTTAGCGTTCGGGTTTACATTTAGAGAGTGCTCGGCAAGTTCCCTAGGTACTCCGGTCATGTCAGATGGCTGCCATGCGAAGATATCTTGATTTGCTTGGAGGAACTTGACAAGCGCGCTTTCCTATGCGCTACTTAGGCCTACACCAATCTGGGTCACTTTGGAGGGGTCATCATCCTTCAATGGCGTCTGGTTCGTCTCTTCTGATGCCTTGAACTCCGGATTTGGCTTTGTCACCTCCTTCTTTGTTGCGGGCATCTCGGACAGATCTATGCTCTTCTTGATCTCCTAGTACTCCTGGGCGTGCAGCATGGCTTCGGCAAAGGTGGCATTTCCATCCTCGCACTCTTGTGCTTTCTTCGGGTCTCCCCTGATGGTGATCACGCCGTTGGGACCTGGAATTTTCATCATACTGTAAATGTAACACGGACGAGCCATAAAGGCCTAGTAAGCCGGATGTCCGAATATAGCGTGGTATGCGCTCTTGAACGAGACTACTTCGAAGGAAAGTGCCTCCATCCGATAATTCTTTGGAGTTCCAAAAGTAACATCACAAAATGATCTCTCTCAGGGAATTAGCTTCTCTTCCCGGGACAACTCCGTGAAAGATCACAAAGCTATGGTTCAGCTGTGTTTCCGAGATCTTCATCCGACATAGCGTTTCAACATAGAGAATATTGATGTTGCTACCACCGTCCATGAGGGTCTTGGAGAAACCATAACCGTCAATAAGTGGATTGACGATTAAGGCGTATTTTCCTCGCCTGTGTAGCTTAGGCGGATGATCAGCGCGGTCAAATGTGATTGCCACCTCCGACCAGTCCAGATATTGAGGGACAGCCGGAATTGTTGCATTGAGCTCGTGGAGAACTTATTTCTTGACCTTTGCTGGTTGAGATCCGAAGAAAGTGACGTAAGTGTCCTTCTTGGTGGAAAAAGTTTTCTTCCCTTCCGATTTGGGATTTGAAGCATCAACTTCCTCCATGTCGGAATCTTCCTTGGTCTCTTTCTCTTTGTCGGGATTTTTCTTTCCCTTCTTCTGCTTAGCTTTGTAGCCCGCGGTATCGTCTCTCTTGATGTCGTCATTAAAATGACATTCTGCGTTGGTGTGGGACGAGCACCCATTGGCGTCTAGGTGATGCACACATGTGTTATTGGCAATGTCGGCCCAAGTGTAGGTTTTGCCTGGTTGTTGCTCTCCTCTACCTTGGACCCTTGATGTCCCACGGCCACGCCCGCGGCCTCCGCCACGTCCTCCTCGTCCTCCAGACCCGGAAACAGTAGTAACCAACGTTGTTTCCGCGTTGGGTTTTTCTTCCGAAGTATTTTTGCGCTTCTGAGCTTATTGCTTTGATTGTTTTGCAGACTGAGGCACAGCCAGGACATTGAGTAATCCCTCTACGTCATCGTCAGCATCTGCATACTTGCTCGCTGTTTCTATCATCTCTCCCAGATCAGTGACCTTGTCACACTTCAAGCGGTGTCGTAGTAGACCAATTGGGAGCCCTGCGATGAAAGCTTCAATCTCGGTTTGATCGTTTACTCCTTCACAGGAGTTCTTGGTGTCGATCCATCATCCAAGGTAATCCCGGCAAGTTTCTCCGGCTTTCTGGGTGCAACGTTGTAGGTCTCCAACCGTACAGGGCCTCCGATATGTGCCTTCGAAATTCCGAAAGAACGCACTTTGCATGTCATACCAGTTGTGGATGGTGTTCTCCGGAAGTTCATTGAGCCATGATCGCACCGTCTTCTGCAACATAAGTGGGAGATATCGGGTTGCGACCAGGTTGTTTCCGCCTTTGGCGATGCAGCAAGCTTGGAAGAAATCCTGTAGCCAGGTATCTGGCCGAGCAATGCCGTCGTAGGCTTGGATGTGCCTTGAGATAGCAAATCCTTCTGGGAATTTTGTAGCTCTGACGCGTGGTCCAAAACACTTTGGGCCCACGTAGAAATCGTCATTTTCGTAGCGCCGCGCCTCTATATTGGAGTTGATCCTGTGCCTTGCGTCGTTCGGGGATACAGAGCGTCCCGTATGTCGGCTGTGGCTGTGGTGCCTTGGAGCCGGACTTCGGCTTCTGCCACCACCTCCTCCGCCATGTCGTCCTCCTTGCCCTCCTTGGGGTCCGTTGTGATAACTGCCTGGTGGAGGGGGTGGGGCAGCTGAATTGTTTCCGGCTGATCGCCGGCCTCCGTCCGGAGCGTCATTATTCTGGTTCCGGGGAGGTTCTTGACTACGACGAGCCCCCTGCCGGCTTGTTCTAGCATGGTTTCCGTCGTTCCTTCGTCCGTTGTTCCCACCATGGTGAGGCTCAGCCGGACGGCTCTCATGTCTAGGAGGTGGCATTCTCTAACGATCCTCCTCCCGACGTTTCTCCTTATCTTCTCCCTTTCAATCGTTGAACTCTCGTCGGGGAGGATTCCTCGGATTTAGTGCAGTGATCGCGTCTTTCTCGGCCGCTGGAGCGACATTGCTCCAGTTATGTGTAGTTCTGCGATGCTGTCCCGATGATCCGGTTCTTGAATAATTGTCTTCCCTGCGTTCGGGGTGATGGTACTGCGCCCGAACGTAATGGGATCTTACGTCAGCCCATGCCAGATCTGTGCGACATTCGTCAGAATCCGAGACCAGTTTTTGACTTCCGGACAGGGCGACCTTCTGCTGCTCCAGTCCCTTGTTAAGTAGCTTGATACCCAAATGGATCTTCTCTGGTCCTGGATTAGCCGATAGAATTTCTCGGGCTGCCACGGTATTCTGTACTGGGGTTGGGTATACCCAGTCTCCGTTGCTGTCTTTCCGTGGCTTCCCCATCTCATCCCCAAAAAGGACGGCACAGACACGTGGGAATTGGTCATCATTGGTGTGACGCTTCCGTGTCTTCTGATGCAACCGAGACATGTATTCCTTGGTTGACATGCGTTTCTTCTCCACCTCGATGTTTTTGGCTTCATCGAGGAGTTGTTGACGACGCGCTTCTAGGGCTTGGGCCCTTTCATCCAGCTCATCTGCAGTAAGTTCTGCAGCTATAGGGATAGGTGTGGTTAACGCGGCATCGATAAGTTTATGCGCACCTTCTGTGATCACGTGTCCATCCACCGATGCTTCTTTTTTCGGCTCGTCTGGGATAAGTGCGCCATCCGAGTCTTCCTCGTATTCCTCGACAATCACCTCTTCTGTGAGAGGGTCTTTTGCCGGGGTATTGTTCTTCTTGTTCTTCTTCTTTGCCTTCTTGGCAGCGCCAGTAGCAAAGACGGCTTTGGGTCCATTTCCCGGAGTCAAGCTCTGATCGGTACTTTCGGACATCTGGACTTCGGGATTATCTCCGACGTCCATGTCATCCTGCGCTTTTGGAGAGTGTTCCCCGGATCCTTCATCCATGGCTTCTCCTTCTTCTGCAGCTTTGGAGTTGTACTCTTCTTCATATTCCGTGGAGAACTTTCGGAAATCTGCCGACATCATAGATTCATCCGAGGATGCGGGAACGTCGGTGTTTGTTCCAATTGCCTCCAGCACCGAGTCGGTGTTTTCTCCAGCATCGGCAGAGCCGGATCCAGATCCCATGTATCCGACGAAGTGCGATGCGTGCTTCCTGAGGTACCTGCGGCTTTCGCGATCGGCCATATCGAAACTTTTAATGGTTTCGAGGATTGCATCTGCGCTTTCGCCTTGCAGTATCATACGTCTTAATGTGTACCTAAGGAAAGGCTTGTCTGTCCCGGCGTCGTCAGAGCCGGAATCAGTGTCGTTGATATGTTCCTCCTGGATTTCGACTTCCACGGGGGGGTCGATCTGGGATTTGGCTTCTCCAGGGAGATCCACTCCAGATTCGACTTGGACCGTGAGGTCTTCTTCAGGCTCAGATTTCTCCACTATCTCTGCAACTGGTGCAGGCTGGGTGGGTTTTGGGTTTTCTGAGATCCGGAACTTTGCCGCCTCCGCGGACAAAGGGGACCCAGAAGATTCTTCTGCCTCTATCATCACCGCTGGGATGGGTTGGGCAGGTTCAGTGAAACCGATGTAAATATCGATCTCGCCAAAAGACATGATTGTATAGGCAGTCACGGCCTCCCTAGCCAGAATCCAAGTCTCGTCGAGAACGATGAGAGGGGCGTCGCTGGCATAGAGGATGCGACCGATGGCGATGGTCTCGCCGATTCCGATTCTTGCAGATTTCGCTGGGAACGCAGATCCGAAGCTCACTTGCCCCACGATGGGCACCAACTGTCGTCGGATTGAGGACAAGTACGCCATGAGGCGGTCCTCGAGGCGTGCGGAAGAGAGGGGTGTGAGATGTACGGTATTCCGGGACGGTGAGCACACAAGTTTACCCAGGTTCAAATCCACCGGCTTTGGACGAATCCTACTCCTGCTAGGAATCTAGTAATACGGCAGAGCCGGAATATGGGTTACAAGGGTGTCGCCTGTGCGAGTTGAGGGTCTAAAGTAGTGGGTGTGCCCTAAAGGCTCTCCCTAACAGCTTATATAGATATCCGGCCTAGGGTTTACATGAGAGATCAATCTGGCTACGACTAAGAGTTGGTTACATAGTACATCTTGAACTACAAGTAACATTATGGGCCTAAGTTGGTAAGTCTTCTGGACCTTCCTGTAGCCGGATTGGACTCCGTCTTTCTCCCTAACTGGGCCGCCCGTGAAGCAAAGCTCTAACCCGAAGTGGGCCACCCTGGTCAGTGAGGAACTATGAGGATACCCGGAAAGTATATCCCCAACAAAAGGTAAAGAACTTTGGTAAAAGTAAAAGAATAAAGCTTGCAAGTAAAACTTGGGATTGGTATAATCATGGTTGCATAACCAAAGCATGCCTAATGCATCTTGCATAGGTTATCTTGCAAGGATGGCTTGCATAGTTAACTTGTAGTGTTAGGCTTGCAACTATCGTATGCATAGATCTAGCTTGCAATTAGTGATGGCTTGCATAGTTATGAAGTTTGCAAGTGTTATCTTGCCTTGAGTAGTGAAGTGGTTGAAGTTCTCTTCTTCTTTTTCTTCTTCGTAGTACTCCTCCTCCTCATATCCCGGGTCGGTACTATCGTCTATAAATGAATACGAGGTACACAATCACCAAACAATACTTAAACTACTTCTATGTAGCACACAAAGGCTCACACTTGATGATCTAGCATCATCACAATCATCACATGAAATAAAGACCTAGTCTTATTTTTCTTATTTTAGAAAAGTAATTTCTACTCATTGAAAATACTTAAGATTTAATATTCTCCAATTAAAATATGGGATCATGTTGACACATGTCATCACCACATATTCTAATACTTGGGAATGTAATTTAAAGTGTTGGTCATATTTTATAAAGTTTAAAATTACTATTTAATACAATTAAAGTGACTAGAAATTCCTATATAGCATTCTTTCGGTACTAGTCCAAGATCACTGCTTGTAAACCTAAATATTTTTACATATTCAGATAGATCTTGTCAAATGTGATTTTTGAGAGTTGGAATCAACTCAAAAGCATTTATGGTTGATTTTTGAAAAATGTTTTAAGTTGGAAAAGTCTCTGCCTTGTTATTTTTGGTATAGGTGATCTATAATTTCAAATGGTTTGAATCCAAAGGGCATGGATAGACAATTTGAATACCTTTCCAACAAAATTGGAATCATGCAATTTGGTTCAGTAGATATCTTTCAATTGATTTTTGAATCTACCAATAGAATCTAGTTTTAACTAAAATGGAAAAGTTCATTTGAATCAACGGGCTCTGCGCATGAAACTAATTGGGCCGTCCCAGCTACGCGGCACGCGTAGCGGGCTGCTGATAGGTGGGTCCTACTCGTCAGCGACTCAGCTAAGCCAAAATGATAAGTTTCAATCTCATCCCTACGATTAGACTAGTATCTAATGGCTGTGGTTCGTCGTCTCCGTCGCACAATTCCGGTGAGGAACACACCCTAACACGGCGGTGGGGGTACGTGGGGGCTCACCTGTGCTCCAGCTAAGGTCGACGATGGGGGTGAATGAGGTTTTCATCGACGACGAGTCGAATGGTGGTCACGGCGGCTCCTGGGGCAGCTCCTAGCTCCAGTTCCTCTTCTCCTCTCTAGCGGCGGGCTCCAGTGAAATTCCGGTGATGGGGTGCTCGCCTTGTTCTGGGGAGAGGTGTGGGATGTTTCTGAGAGAGAGGGGAGTGAGCTGGTGTGGAGAATCGGGGCTAGGGTGGCCTCTATTTATACATGGGCAAGAGGGGTAGAGCGACATGGCTCGGGCTCGTCGGCGATGTCGTTGCAGTGAGCTAGTGGCATGGCTGAGGGTAGGGGTCGACGCGGTGCTTCAGGGCAGTTGTCATGCGAGTGATGGCGCGACAAGGGGCGGTCGAGAATGGTCGGGAGCGGTCCATGCTCTGTGCAGGAACGGCTAGTGTCGACGGTCTGCGTGGCGGCGAACGGGAGTGTCTGGGGGGTAGCTGGGGTCACGATGACTGCGGTCACGCGCATAGAGGGCAAGGCTCGGTGTGTGCACGTGTCGGCTGCGGCACTCTGGCGCGCTCTCGGCATGGCAAACAGAGAAGTGGGCGCGGGTATCACGGCTGGTCCATGACATGTCTTCAGTTGAGGGGTGGACAGAGGGTGGCGGTGGAGTGTTGCTTGTCTCCTAGACATCGTGGGAGAGGGCAGCACGGTCTGTGGCGAGTGGGGCATGGTCGACCGGCACGGTGAGCTCGGATGGCGCGATATTGGTGCGAACGACAAAGGGAGGGTGTGTCCATTGCAATGTTGGGTGCTGGGGGTGACCAAGGGAGAGATATGGGGCACATTGGTGAGGAAATTACTGCTCAGAATAGTAGAAGTTTGGCAATGTTTACTGGTGTCTGCCAGGTGCTCGACCAAATGGCCACATGAAATCAAAGTTTGAATTTTTGGATGAAATTTGGTGAGTGTTCTGAGTACTTGCTTGATAGCCTATGGTTGCTTGGGTTTTGCTGATGACCCACAAGTATAGGGGGTGTATCGCAGTATTTTCGATAAGTAAGAGTGTCGAACCCAACGAGGAGCAGAAGGTGCTGGCTAGTGGTATGGATTAGGAATTCTCTGCAAATACTTAGCAAACGGATTTTTAGGGGTTTTTGATAAGGCAAGTAAAAAAAGTACGAGTAAATAAAAGACAGTAGGAATAAATACAGCAAGTGGCCCAATCCTTTATGCAGCAAAGGACAAGCCGGTTGTATTACTTAAGATGACCAAACGTTCTCGAGGACACATGGGAAGACTGTCAAGTGCTTTCGCTTCATATAGTTGATTAATCTCCTTTAGCTTGCTAAGTGTTGTGTGGGTGAACCTGTGCTAATGTACCGACCTTCATAGGACTAATAAATACTTGTGATTATACCCCTTGCAAACATCCGTAAGTACAAGAAAGTAATTAAGGTACAAACTTAACCCCAGCTTTAAACTCTAAGACCCTTACGTCCCTTGTGCAATGGTTTCCTAACGGGGGTTCAGGTTTCTGTCACTCCGGTAACCCCTACGATTAGTAGCCAAATACACAATGCATTCCCCTAGGCCCATATAGGTGAAGTGTCATGTAGACGACGTTCACATGACACCACTAGAAGAAGTACACCACAACTTAAATATCAAACTATTGAATCTTTCTCAACACAATTCCACTACTAACAACAAGACTTCTCCCATGTCCTCGAGAACAAAACGAACTACTCACAAGACATCATATGGATCATGATCAGAGATGGAATAATGATGTATAACGATCTGAACATAAACGATAATTCAATGGTTCACTCAATAGCATCAACTACAAAGAGTAATCAACACCGGGAAAGTTTCCCCTATGAACTATGAAAGATTCAACCCAATTGTTACAGCAATATGGAGGTGGTGATGAGGGTATTGATGGTGATGATGGTGGTGATGATGATGATGATGATCCCAATGAAGTCTAGCTTGACGATGGTGTTGATGGCGACGATCTCCCCTCTCCGGGAAGGAATTCCCCCGGGAGAAATCTGTCCGCCGGAGAGATCTTTCTCTCTCGGTGTTTTCCGCCCCGCAGAGGCGGCGGAATCTTTTTGTGGTCTCTCCCCGAGTCTTAGGGTTTCGGGAGGATAATATACGCCAGAGGGGAGTGCCAGGGGTGGACCAGGGTGGCCACACCACCTGGTGGCGCGGCCTAGGCTGGCCCGCGCCAGGGGGTGGTGTGGGCCCCCTGTGGCCCATCTCCAGCCCCCCTTCTGGCTTCCTTCGTCTTCTGGAAAAATAGGATTTTCCATATATTTTCCCAGATTTTCTGATCTTCGCGAATTTTGCCTCCAAACATCACCTTTTCCATCAGAATCCTGACTGCAGTGGTCCATGCTCCAAAAGTATTCAACCATGCAAAAACTGATGAAATAACATAAGTATCACCTCTCAATACGAAATATATCAATGAATAACAGGTGAATTATGACATAGAATAGTGATGCAAAATGGATGTATCAACTCCCCCGAGCTTAGACTTCGCTTGTACCCAAGCGAAACTGAACTCAATAAACATGACCTCGGGTTTATGGAGTGAAGAGTTGATAAAAGAATACGGACAAGAAGCATCACATTCATTAATACATAGATCATAATAGAAGACAACTCACTATTATATAACTCAACTTGCAATGAGTAAAGGAAACACAATAAAGATACATAAAGTAAATCATAATTGGTAATGGCAAACTTAGCTCTTGGTCGAAGAATAGTTGATAATTTGCTGGAGTTCACAAATAGCTGGTTTTCAATGATAGCTTTCAAAGTAGTAATCACCAAGGTAAGAGCAATGTGCAAAACCAGGAACATAAGAAACATGATTGAATAAATCATCATATGAATGAATGAAACACAACAACTCAAAATACTTGCTGAGATAGAAGGGAATAGGTTTACTGACTCAACTAAAAAGTAAAAAGAAAGGCCCTTCACAGAGGGAAGCAGGGATTGCGAGTCTCATAAAGAGCTCCCAAAAATTATGATACCTACTAGCTTTCAGCTCTCATTGTCCCTATCATAGGCATCTTTAGGTGATTAAGGTTAAAGTGATCAAATATGAGGATATGCATTGACAAGTTGTAAATTGAGAATCTCATGTCCCTTGAATATGAGGGCCGCTCCTCATGCTACTCAAGTTTAGTCACCGGTAAGTCTTTGTCATCGTAAGCATATGTGTATCATAGAGAACCGCCAACGGGGTACCCCTTGCCCGATGATACGGAAGAATCCCCATATCAAAATGACAAGGCAAGCAGACAACAAGTATCTCAGCAATCTTCTTATTTACCATGGGAATATGGTGCTTTTTTCTCTCTTTCCTCTTTTCATAGTATCTCTTTTTTTCCTTTTCTCAATATCATACTCTCTTTTTTTTATAAGAAGAATGCTTCATAGATGCTTGTTATGGTTACACTGTAGGTTTCCACCATGTTAGCATGGATTAGACCAGCGGCCCAGGCATTTCTCTGACACACATGCATAACTCCATGGACTTACAAGCTCCCCTTTCATTTCACACCGACGACATCCATAGACAAAAGAACATGATATCAACTAGGTACAAAGTACCAGTGCAATGTTGAAAGCGTTCCCCATGACAACATGGTTCTGCTAATTCACAACTCACAAAGCGCAAGCATATACGCACCATAGATGGGCACAATGGTTCAAGTTTATTAAGTGCAAGAAAAATAAGGTGTGCCATCAAGTTCGTGAGAGCTTTAATCTCTAATTTTCACATAACAAGTTTAATTTGGGAGGTAGATGAAACAAGAATTTACTTGGAATAGCAATAATGCTAATAGGTAGGTATGGTGTACACAAATGGCAAAGGTTTTGGTTTAAAGGAGTGGATGCACGAGAAGAATTCCCTCTTAGTACAGGTTTTTTGCTAGCAAGGCTGGGTAGCAAGTACAAGAGTTGAAGGAGACAAACAAACATATAAGTGATAAAAATAAACATGCAATCTTCCTTGGAAGCACAAAAAATCTTAACTAGAGAATACTAGACTTATGAGCAAATCAAGAAAGAAAGATGATGAAATTATATTTCTTTAGAGTACTTTTATCTTTTCATTCAACTCTCAAAAATAGTGTTGCTACTGACCGAGCCAGGTTTGCCAAAACCAACTAAATTAACTCGATGATCCCAAAGTGATACCAATACTAACAACAAGATCAATCATATAACCACGAATTGAAAACTAATATAACCTATGCAAAAGAGTGAATGAGAGAACTTCTTATTAATATTCCATAACGGCAACTCACACCAAGGGATACATATATAACAAGAGAGGGGACACTTCCATAATGCAAACCATCCTACATAATAAATTCTCTATTCATGATATGACTCTACTAAAAAGGTAAAAAGATAGAAGATAGTGATGTGATACCGCGGCACTCCCCCAAGCTTGGAACAAACCAAGGGGATGCCAAACCTGATGACGAATTACTCCTTCGGTGGTGGTGGTAATATTTTCTTAGTTGACGTGAGGAAATCTTCTAGCATCTTGTGAAGCCTATTATTCTCCCATTGAAGCATGTCCACCTTCCTCTGCAAGTCTTGGTACTTATCACATAACTCCTTAGTGACTCGTAGGGCTTCCATTGATGCATGGCAAGAGACTAAAGGTACCAGCCCCTGCTTGGGGTCTTGAAGATCGTCCTCCATCGGCTCCTTTCCTTTATCCTTGGCGGACACCATTGTGCTTCTAAACTTCAAAGATAGTTCCTAGCAGAAAAAGATCGAAACGAAAACATGACGAAAACACGATATACGAACCTCGGGAGATCTGGGAGATTATGTATTACGGAGTTTCATAATTAAAGGAAGGTACTGAGAGAAAACGAGTCGGAGGCGGAGTCCGGGGTGGAATCACCACCTGGTGGCGCGGCCTAGGGAGGGACCGCGCCACAGGGTGGTGTGAGCCACCCTGGCTCCGTTTCCGTCCCTCTTTCGCTTCATAGCTGTCCTTATTATCTAAAAACTGCAAAAATATAGTTGGATAGTATTTTCGTGGAACTTTTCTTACCATAACTGTTACCTATTTGAAAGCGGACTCTGCGGGTCTCTGAATTAGGTATCTAGTAGATTCTTCTGGAGTCATCACTTGAATAACATCAATATCTTCATCTTCATACACTTATTACTTGAGTCATAAAACCCTTCTCTTCCTTATTACACCATTATCTCCACTACCTGGAAATTTCTTTCACACAAAACTCCACACATTTCTCATTAGCAACATTAGTATATATGAAGTAATAAAACCTTTTGAGTCCAACTTCAACTGAAAACCATCAAAACATAAGCTACTGTACCAACTCCTTCCAAAAAAACCCAAAAAGAATTCAAGAAGGAAATCGAATAAAGAAGCAAATGCAATATTGGCAAAATCTGTCAAAACAGACCAGCAGGTAAAAATCAATTTTTTCGAAAATCTTCTGTTGCTTAAATCAAAAAGTGCAAAACTAACGAAAGTTAAATAACAACCTGGGGCAGAAGCACAAAAAATTAGAGCTCAATCCGACATACATAGATCTCTCACAAATTTTTACGGTGAAGCACAAAAATCTGTTTCGGGACAGCAACTTCCCCAAATATTACTTCTCTCACATTAGAGGTTGATCTTGACACAAAAACCAAACAAAAAGGATAAGGAGAGTTTATTACCGAAGTAATAACTTCCAAGACTCAAAGAAACAAAAACAAACTGAAAGCAAAAACAAATTGGGTTGTCTCCCAAAAAAGCTCTTTCTTTATAGCATTAAGATGGCCATGAAATTTTTTAAGATGCTCACATAAGAATATGAAATGAGGTGAAGGAGAGCATTAAGAAGCAAAAATACATGTGTTTAAGTCTAACCCACTTCCTATGCAAGGGGATTTTGTAAACAAACAAGTTGTTGAAACCAGAGGCTACTTGCATAAGAAGGCAAAAGAAGTGCAACATAAAAACTTTCAGCATAAAATGAGGAAACTTGATATTATTGAGATACATAAGAACACTTCTCCCTCTCTCATAATAACTTTCAGTATCATGCATAAACTTAACAATATAACTATCACAAGGGCCATCATAACCATGATCACTTATTCTAACTGAAAACACAGGAATACTAGCTCTCATAACACTACCTTGTGAAACAATATTAGAGGTATCCTTACAAACGATAGTGTGTCCCTCTTCTTCATATTTAGTAACAAAATCTTTCACATTTGCTATTATAGGTTCATCAACCATTCGTTTATCAGGTTCAACAGATTTGATTATACTTTCACTAACCATACTAGCCATCATAGAATGTTCCTTTATCTTAACTGGGAAAGGCATTTTCTCAATGTAAGGTTTAGGTAAGACATGATTAGCAGTATAAACTTCAGTATTTCTTGCAGGAACATTCTTAGCAACATATTTATAAGGTTCATGATACTTATTCCACTTCTTTTTAGGCACTTCAATGTAGGAAGCAAAAGCCTTAAAATAAGAAGCAATAGCTTGAGAGTCTAGACCATAAGCATTTTTAATATTTTGAAAGTCATCAGTTCCCATAAAAGATTCAATGCATTCATAATCATAATTTATACCTGACTTTCTACCTTTTTCATTCCCCAAGCTTCAACATTGTCCTGAATACGGTCTAGAAGATCCCATTTAACTTCTTCTTCCATGCGAGTGAATGATCCAGCACAAGAAGCATCCAATAAATCTTTATCATGTAAAGGGAGCCTTGCATAAAAGTTATTGATAATAATATTGTTGGGGAGCTCATGAATGGGACATTTGAGCATTAGTAACTTCAATCTCCCCAAGCTTGAGCTGTACTCTCTCCATCAAGAGGCCAAAAGTTGTATATTTGATTCCGATCTTTATGAATCTCACTAGGAGGATAAAACTTCGAATAAAAGAGAGGCACTATTTCCTCCCATTCCAGAGCTTGACCATTCTTCAGAAGCTTATACCATTCCTCAGCTCTTCCTTTCAGGGATAATGAGAATAACTTCTTCTTAACTTGATCTGTAGTAATACCTGCACACTTGAACAACCCGCATAATTCATGTATAAAGAGTAAATGATCACCGAGATGGACAGTTCCATCCCCAACATAGTAGTTATCCATAACACGATCAATAATTCTTGTAGGTATTTTGAAAGCATCAATTTCAGCAGGTGGTGGCTTATCTACTACCTTAGCAGTGGTAGTAGCATTACCAAATAAGAAACTCAGCGAATATCCATAACGAAAATAAAGCAACTAGCAGAAGTAAACAATACTCACAGTAGAAGTTTTCTTTACCAGTTCCACTCTCCAATAGCGCTTTTGTCCCCGGCAACGGCGCCAAAAAATAGTATTGATGACCCACAAGTATAGGGGTGTATCGCAGTATTTTCGATAAGTAAGAGTGTCGAACCCAACGAGGAGCAGAAGGTGTTGGCTAGTGGTATGGATTAGGAATTCTCTGCAAATACTTAGCAAACGGATTTTTAGGGTTTTTGAGGCAAGTAAACAAAGTACGAGTAAATAAAAGACAGTAGGAATAAATGCAGCAAGTGGCCCAATCCTTTATGCAGCAAAGGACAAGCCGGTTGTATTACTTAAGATGACCAAACGTTCTCGAGGACACATGGGAAGACTGTCAAGTGCTTTCGCTTCATATAGTTGATTAATCTCCTTTAGCTTGCTAAGTGTTGTGTGGGTGAACCTGTGCTAATGTACCGACCTTCATAGGACTAATAAATACTTGTGATTATACCCCTTGCAAACTTCCGTAAGTACAAGAAAGTAATTAAGGTAGAAACTTAACCCCAGCTTTAAACTCTAAGACCCTTACGTCCCTTGTGCAAAGGTTTCCTAACGGGGGTTCAGGTTTCTGTCACTCCGGTAACCCCTACGATTAGTAGCCAAATACACAATGCATTCCCCTAGGCCCATATAGGTGAAGTGTCATGTAGTCGATGTTCACATGACACCACTAGAAGAAGTACACCACAACTTAAATATCAAACTATTGAATCTTTCTCAACACAATTCCACTACTAACAACATGACTTCTCCCATGTCCTCAAGAACAAAACGAACTACTCACAAGACATCATATGGATCATGATCAGAGATGGAATAATGATGTATAACAATCTGAACATAAACGATAATTCAATGGTTCACTCAATAGCATCAACTACAAAGAGTAATCAACACCGGGAAAGTTTCCCCTATGAACTATGAAAGATTCAACCCAATTGTTACAGCAATATGGAGGTGGTGATGAGGGTGTTGATGGTGACGATGGTGGTGGTGATGATGATGATGATGATGATCCCGATGAAGTCTAGCTTGATGATGGTGTTGATGGCGACGATCTCCCCTGTCCGGGAAGGAATTCCCCCGGCAGAAATCTGTGTGTCGGAGAGATCTTTCTCTCTAAGTGTTTTCCGCCCCGTAGAGACGGCCGGATCTTTCTGTGGTCTCTCCCCGAGTCTTAGGGTTTTGGGAGGATAATATACGCCAGAGGGGAGTGCCAGGGGTGGACCAGGGCGGCCACACCACCTGGTGGCGCGGTCTAGGCTGGCCCGCGCTAGGGGGTGGTGTGGGCCCCCTGTGGCCCATCTCGATCCCCCCTTCTCGTTTCCTTTGTCTTCTGGAAAAATAGGATTTTCCGTATATTTTCCCGGATTTTCTGATCTTCGCGAATTTTGCCTCCAAACAACACCTTTTCCATCAAAATCCTGGCTGCAGCGGTCCATGCTCCAAAAGTCCTCAACCATGCAAGAACAGATGAAATAACATAAGTATCACCTCTCAATATGAAATATATCAATGAATAACAGTGAATTATGACGTAGAATAGTGATGCGAAATGGACGTATCATTTGCCAAGGTGAATTGATTTGGGTGGTTTTTGAAAAATGGTGGTCTATGCATATGAACTTGATTCAATTTTTTCAATGTCCTTTAAATGATTTGGAATTTGTTTCTGTTTTTTCATAAAGTGGGATTGGGTTCACTTTTACTTGGTCTAGCAAGGGGTGAAAAGAATCAGGAAATTTTATGTTAGAAATCTTTGACTAGAAACACTCAAAGTGGTCTAGTGGATAATTTTGGTCAAAATGACCATTTGATCATATGATTCATATTTGATTTTCTTTTCTTTTGATTTTGTTTGTAATTGGCCTAGATGATGTAGTATTCATCTTTAAACCATTCATTTTCATTTGTAGCAATCAAACATGGCAATTGCACTCATTCATACACTAATGCAATTCACACATACACTCATATTAAATTTAGTAAGAAAAGTTTTTGTTAACCCTAAACTTGGGTGATTTGAACTTGATAATCTTGATTAATATTTTTGGGGTGTTACATGGAATCAGCTAAATTTTTTGTCCAGAACGTTTGTCGCGAAATTTCCAACAACTTTGTAGTTGAAGAGTTTTCCGTTTGATGCTGTCTTTGACCCGAAATGTGACCATCTTCAAAAAGAGTTCTGAGATAGATTTCTGGAAAATCCCAATTTGAGTCCAACAAGGTTTCCACTTGTATTCTTGGTAATTCCGACACATCAAAGCGTAAAACAAGAACATTGTGCACTTTTGCAACTATTAGTAGGTTAGTCCAAATAAATCATAAACTTTATATAAAAAGAAGTGTCAAAAGCATAATATTATCATAAAAGGTTAATAGTATGCTGCCAAGGGGGATACATGTCCCCCTTGTGGATGTCGTCTGATCCACAACATCGAGATATGTGCCAAGACTGTTTAAGAGTGCACCTTGTGATGATACGTGGTTAACTATTTGTAATAAAGGTGACATATGACTGCATGTCAGATGCCAATATCAGTGATACAAGGACAGGACGAACTACTATAGATTTGTCGGTAAGCCTAGCTCAACATGCAAGAGCCAAAGTGCAATAGGTTGTACAAGGTTAGTAATCTGCTTTCACCATGAGTGACACTGTTGACGATGATGTGACTGATGCATGGTGCATGCATTAGGCAAGTTGTCCTATGTCAGCTTCCACCACGCATGCATTTTGTACACATGCAAGTTATCTAGTTAGCTACATAGGCTCTGCATGCATGCACTGTCGACATGTGCTGATCGCAAAGAGCAAGTGCTCTGCCTACAACCAGGCCGGTGCCATTTAATGATGGTTCTTTTAAAAATTAACGCTACATATGTCTAACATCTTACTATGTACATGCCAACTGAATAGAACTCCAAATAACATCGCGCTAGAGAACAAACACTATGACACAGAGATTACGTGTTGTCTCATTCTTTCTCTAGAGGCTACAGGAGGAGACATACTCTGGATATGACAAAAAAGTGGCAGCCAAACAACAACCATAATTTTAGATTAGCAGCAATTGTACCAAATGTGGTTAGGTCCAAGCACATATCTCTAGGCAGCTCGTATGGTAGACGCATGGGGGACAACTATCCCCTGTGGCAGCAAATCCACACCCTATCATAAAATCATCAAAAATTATAGTTACGTTATGGACGTATCAACATCCCCAAGCTTAGTTCTTACTCGTCCTCGAGTAGGTAAATGATAAAAACAATATAATTTTTGAGGTGACATACAACCAACAAAATCTTGATCATCATTATTGTAAAAGCACTGTAGCTAGGATCAAAGTATTTAAAACATGATAGATATAATTTTATAACTTAGCAACCATGTTGCAATCATGAAAAGTAACACAAACAAAAGATCATGAGTAATGATTCATTGAAAGACATGAGTTTGTTTAGAGCATAGTAAAACATAGTAAAGTGGTATTCCGCTTGTCCACATGGAACATCAAAACATAAATGCAAGGACACCTTTAAAGTTTAAAGGATGACTAGAACAAGTAATAACACAATCATGAGTCAATCAATAATAATTTTGGGACTATGCACATTACACTCAGAATTACAACTATGCTCTTTTAGCTGGTGCATAAAGGTATAAGATGAAGACTCAACATAAAAGTAAAAGAAAAGGCCCTTCATAAAGGGAAGCAAGGATTTCAAGTTTCATAAAGAGCTTCCAAAAATTATGATACTTATAGCTTTCAGCTCTCATTGCCCCTATCATAAGCATCTTGAGGTCATTAAGGTTAAAGTAACACAAATATGAGGATATGCTTGACAAGTTATAAGTTGAAAATCTCATGCCCTTGCTTACGAGTACCGAACCTCATGCTACTCAACTTTAGTCACGAGTAAGTTCTTATCATTGTAAGTACATGTGTATCATGGAGAACCTTCAACAGGGTACCCCTTGCCCAATGACATAGGAGCTATCCCATATCAAAATGACAAGGCAACAGACAATGAGCATCTTAGCGATCTTTTTTATTTGCTATTTGCATAGGTTTTTATTGAGGATGGTTCTCAGAATGCTCACTATGGTTATGCTACAAGTTTCCACCATGATTAGGCATGGCTTAGGCTAGCCGCCTAGGCGTTTATTTAACATACATACAAATTCCGTGAGCTTACAAGCTCCCCTTTTATTTCACACCGCCGGGATCCATAAACAAAAGAACATGATATCAACTAGATAATAAGTGCAATGTTGAAAGCGTTCCCCATAGTACATGGTTCTGCGAATTTACAACTTATTAAGCACAAGCATATAAGCAACATATATGGACATAATGGTTCAAGTTTATTAAGTGCAAGAAAGTAAAGTGTGCCATCAAGTTTGTGAGAGCTTTAATCACTAATTTTCACATAACAAGTTTAATTTGGAAGGTAGATAAAAGCATGAATATACTTGGAATGGTGTAACACACCATGCATAGGAATTTATAGTCGACTCTTTCGAATAACTTGGTTTTCTTGGAGGTTGGATGCATGAGTGGAACTCACACTTGGTACATGTGGAGGGTAGTAAAAGACTAGGAGCGACCAACTAAGAGAGCAATAATAGCCATAATCATGCAAAGCGACAAAATATTATTAATTAAAGCATAAAGTGATATTACAAGTCAAAAACTAAATGATCATAGAGGCTAAGATGACTGGTTCATAATCTTAACATGGTGTAAGCATGTGCCAAGTCAACACAAATAAAACATCAAAGGAGAATACCACAATATTATGCTTTTGTATGCTAAAACAACGCATGATTCTTTCAAGGCACATTAAGCAATCTCAATTGTTTGGAACAATTCATGCTACAACAATAATCACTAAGCATAAAGTCAAAGCAACATCAAACATGACATGATAAAGTCTAGGCCACACTCAAAACAAGGTCCTTTGTACCACTTATAAGCATGAGACTTCCTACCTTTTTCCAACACCAACCAACTTATTTGAAACCACATATGAATGCGGGGGTCCAACAAATTTATTTAAGCAAACCAAACAAAAGAAAACTAAAAACAAAACAAAGACGCTCCAAGAACAACACAATTGTGCATGAAACAATAAAAATGAAGTGTTTTGGAAAAAACTGAGATTTTTATTGATGAAGAAGGGGATGCCTTGGGCATCCCAAGCTTTGACGCTTGTACTTCTTGAATATTTATTAGGGTGACACGGGTGGAATCCCCAAGCTTGAGATTTTGTCCATACTTCATCTTATCACATTGTTCTTCCCTACACTTGAAAATTTCCTTCATACAAAACTTCACACAATCTTCATTAGCAACATTAGTGTATTCAAGATAACAAGTCTTTGGGTTTAGTTTCAACACAAGTAGAACTTCCATTAAAACACTAGCTACAATAGCAATTCCTTCTAAATTCTCAAGTGATCAAAGAGAACTCAAAGAGAAAGAGATTAAGAGGCAAATGCAAATAACGGCAGAAATCTATCAAAACAGACCAGCAGGTAAAAACCGATTTTTTCGAAGACCATCTATTGCTCAAATCGAAAAGTGATAGACTAACGAAAGTTAGATTATAACTTGGGGCACAAGCGCGAAACATTACATCTCAATCCGACATACAGAGATTTTTCATGATTTTTTACAGTGAAGCATAAAAATCTGTTTCGGGACAGCAACTTTCCCAAGTCTTACTTCTCTCTAATTAGAGGTTATTCTTGGCACAAAAACCACACAAAAAGGATAAGGAGAGGTTATTACTGAAGCAATAACTTCCAAGACTCAACAAAAGAAAAACTTACTAAAAATAAAAATAATTTGGGTGATCTCCCAATAGTGCTTTTCTTTAACGCCTTTTAGCTAGGCATATGAGGAAGATTCAAAAAGGCGACATGTGTTTGATTCTTGTGTGCACTTATTTTATTTATCTCTAAGTAGTTTTTAATTTCAGTTTTAAGTTGTTCTCTTAGTATGGAAGGCGACATATAACTCTAATGAACCAAAAACGTTCAACCATTCAATCTAAGAACAATGAAACTACACAAAAATGACATAAATCATAGGATTATAACTTATAGCATCAAACACATGTTTACATAGTACGGTACAAAGGTGTGTGGGAGGATGAACCACTGCATACTAGAAGGATTATATGACGGAGATGGCGGTGAAGATGGTGAAGAGAGCGGCGGCGGCGCCGACGGCGGCACGGGGGACTCCTTCCCCGCCGCCGGTATCATGGGGGAGCACCGCCCCTTAGCTCCCCTTCCTTCATGGCTTCTTGGGAGCCCTCCCCCATGGAGATGGGATCCATGGGGGAGGCAAAAACGTGGGATTCCCGTCACCCCATCTTGGGCTGCAGTAAATCGGGCTCAGCGGACCCGTCTGGATTCGGAATCAGCTAAATTTTATGTCCAGAATGTTTGTCGCAAAATTTCCAACAACTTTGTAGTTGAATAGTTTTCTGTTTGATGCCGTCTTCGACCTGAAACGTGACCATTTTTAAAAAGAGTTCTGAGACAGATTTCTGGAAAATCCCAATTTGACTCCAACAAGGGTTCCACTTGTATTCTTGGTAATTCCTACACATCAAAGTGTAAAACAAGAAAATTGTGCACTTTTGAAACTATTAGTAGGTTAGTCCAAATAAATCATAAACTTGATATAAAAAGAAGTATCAAAAGCATAATATTAGTATAAAACCATCAAAAATTATAGATACGTTATGGACGTATCATCTATGAGTTCTCCATACCAAATTTTTGGACCGTACTCCACCACTGTTATTGCGTGAGTGCACAGGATCCCGCTGCACTAGGTGATGGCACATCTAGGCTGATGTGAAGGTGTGGGTGCATCAGATTGGAGAGGAGGCATCTCCACTGGAGCCGACATTATCCATCTAGGCGTCATTGCGCTAGCGGGGTGTTGGGGCCCATGGTGGGTGGCACATTGGGTGGAGGTTAGGCGATCCATGTGAGAAGTTGTCCGAGAGAGGAGGATATGTGGATCGATCGCCGGTGGTGTGTTGGTCGAAACAAGAGAGGTAGAAAAGTATCTTTTGGATCCAGATGCCATGGTATTTCATGCGTAGAGCCTTGAAATTTGGAAGGGCCGCCAAAGCAGACTGCGACCATATGGCCGTGTAGACGAGAGGCCGAGGGTGCAACTTTTTTACAAGACTTCTGCCTTTGCATAGAAGGAAATTAAGTTAATTATGGCGTAGAGGTTACTTGGCGGTGGTAGGACCCACAAACCAATATGACGTGTTTGACTAGTCTCCCACATGATAATCACTAAACACATATGTATATTTCGTGTCATCGTAATTTCTACCTTGTTGACCTACCGTGGCAGTTACACGTTGCGCTCTTGATAACCACATGACCATGTTGTTGATTTTTGTGGGCGGAACCATACCCTTGTCCGGTACGAGCTACGTGTTAATATCGGCTAGGAAGAGCCCCTGGCGTGGCCGTGCGGGACACGTATAGGAATTGGTGTACTACACCATATTTCTATACGTACTTAACATCTATTACAAATATATGTCTAACAACCCCCCTTAATCTCAGCCTGCAGAAAGATTGAGATTACGCTTGAACTCATCCAGCATCTTGATAGGTAAGGCTTTTTTGAATCCATCTGCAACTTGATCTTTGCTTGAAACAAAACGTATGGCTAAATTATTACTGGCAACTCGTTCCCTAACAAAATGAAAATCTATCTCAATATGTTTGGTACGACCATGAAACACGAGATTTAGTGACAAATAGGTAGCACCTAAATTCTCACACCAGAAACTTGGTTTTTCCTTTAATTTTACGCCAAGTTCTAAGAGAAGAGCTTCAACCAATATAAGCTCAGCCGTTGCATTAGCTAATGCCTTATATTTAGCCTCAGTACTGGACCGAGACATTGTAGCCTGTTTTCTGACACTCCAAGAGACTAGATTTGGTCCAACAAAAACAACAAAACCATATGTGGAACACCTATCATCATGAGATCCTGCCCAATCTGCATCTGAAAAAGCACTTAGAAAAGTAGATGAAAATTTGGTGAATGTGATGCCAAGTTTCAGTGTATCCTTCACATATCTAGAATACGTTTTGCAGCTATCCAATGTTCAGTAGTTCGAGCATGAAGATACTAACAAACCTTGTTTACAGAGAATGCCAAGTCTGGACGTATGAGAATAAAGTACTGTAAAGCTCCAACAATGCTCCTATACTGAGTGATATCATCAGGGCCAAGAGTAGTACCATCTATGAGAGATAACTGCTCTGTAGATGACACAGTTGTGGGCGCAGACTTAGAGTTGCGCATACCAACTCTGTCAAGTAAATTTGTAGCATATTTTCTTGAGTCAAGAGTAAGCCATTGTGAACCTTTTTTACTTCCATGACAAGAAAATAGTGAAGGTCAATGAGATCTCTGATTGCAAAATTTTTATTGAGATCTCAAAGGAGGGCAGAATTAGCATGATCAGAGGAGCTTGTAACTATGATGTCATCAACATAAATCAGAACAAACATAGTGATACCTGATTTGTCGAAAAGAAACAGTGAAGTAGTAGCCTTAGATGGTGAGAACCCAAGATCACACAACTTGGAACTCAACCTAGAATACCATGCACGTGGAGCCTGTTTTAACCCATAAAGAGCCTTGTCAAGTCTGCAAATATAGCGCGGAAAGTGGGGATCCTCAAAACCTAGTGGTTGTTTCATATAAACTTCCTCTTCCAGAACACCATGAAGAAATGCGTTCTTGACATCTAGCTGCCGGAGACTCCATCCTCGAGAGACAGACAAAGCCAAAACAGTTCTATGGGTGGCAATTTTCACCACAGGACTAAAGGTATCTTCATAATCAATTCCATACCTTTGTTTGAACCCCTTTGCAACCAATCTTGCTTTATATCTATCAATAGAGCCATCTGCTTTCCTCTTTATATGGTATACCCATTTGTAGTCAATTATATTTTTGTTGCTGCTCAAAGGACAAGATGCCAAGTCTTGTTTTGTACTCCTCCATTGCTTGACGCCAAAAGGGATCACCAAGAGCCTCAGCAAGTTTGTTTGGTTCTCCTGTAGAAGAGAACATACCATAGCGAACTATACCATTAGTGTATTTCTTGGGGTGCCGTATACCTTTCTGAATCCTGGTACGAACACCAGGAGGCGAAGAAGGAGCATCAGCATTAGCATCATCATCAGTCATAGCATGATAATCAGCTCCACCAGCACTGGCCATAGATGATTGATACGTCCATTTTGCATCACTATTCTATATCATAATTTACTATTATTCATTGATATATTTCATATTAAGAGATGATACTTATGTAATTTCATCTGTTTTTTCATGGTTAATGACTTTTGGAGCATGGACCGATACAGTCAGAATTCTGATGGAAAAGGGGCTGTTTGGAGGCAAAATTCGTGAAGATCAGAAAATCCAGGAAAATACATGGAAAATCCTATTTTCCAGAAGACTAAGGCTGCCAGAAGGAGGAGTGGAGATGGGCCACAAGGGGCCCACACCACCCCCTGGCGTGGGCCACCCCAGGTCGCGCCACCAGGTGGTGTGGCCGCCCTGGTCCACTCCAGCCTCTCCCCTCCGGCGTATATTATCCTCCTGAAACCCTAAGACTCGGGGAGCAACCACACAGAAAGATTATGTCGCCTCTGCGGGGCGGAAAACACCGAGAGAGAAAGATCTCTCCAACAGACAGAATTCTGCCGTGGGAATTCCTTCCCAGAGAGGGGAGATCGTCGCCATCAACATCACCATCAAGCTGGACTTCATCGGGATCATTATCATCATCATCACCACCATCATCTCCATCATCACCACCATCATCTCGCTGTAACAATTGGGTTGAATCTTGCATAGTTCTTAGGGGAAACTTTCCCGGTGTGATTACTCTTTGTAGTTGATGCTATTGAGTGGAACTGTTGAATTATTTTTTATGTTCTGTTATACATCATTATTTCATCTCTGATCATGATCCATATGATGTCTTGTGAGTAGTTAGTTTTGTTCTTGAGGACATGGGAGAAGTCATGTTGTTAGTAGTGGAATTGTGTTGAGAAAGATTCAATGGTTTGATATTTAAGTTGTGGTGTATTTCTTCTAGTGGTGTCATGTGAACGTCGACTACATGACACTTAACCTATATGGGCCTAGGGGAATGCATTGTGTATTTGACTACTAATAGTAGGAGTTGCTAGAGTGATAGAAACCTGAACCCCCGTTAGGAAACCTTTGCACAAGGGACATCAGGGTCTTAGAGTTTAAAGTTGTGGTTTGGTTTTTACCTTAATTACTTTCTTGTACTTGCGGATGCTTGCAAGGGGTATAATCACAAGTATGTATTAGTCCTAGGAAGGTCGGTACATTAGCACAGGTTCACCCACACAACACTTAGCAAGCTAAAGAAGATTAATTAACTATATGAAGCGAAAGCACTTAACAATATTCCCATGTGTCCTCGAGAACGTTTGGTCATCTTAAGTAATACAACCGGCTTGTCCTTTGCTAAATAAAGGATTGGGCCACCTGCTGCATTTATTCTTATTGTCTTTTGTTTACTCGTACTTTATTTACCTACATTATCAAAAACCCCTAAAAATCCGTTTGCTAAGTATTTACAGAGAATTCTTGCTCCTAGCCACTCGCCAGCACCTTCTGCTCCTCGTTGGGTTCGACACTCTTACTTATCGAAAATACCACGCGATACACCCCCTATACTTGTGGGTCATCAAGACTATTTTCTGGCGCTGTTGCCGGGGAGTGAAGCGCTATTGGAGAGTGGAACTGGTAAATGAAACTTCTACTATGAGTATTGTTTACTTCTGTTTTTTACTTTACTTTCAATATGGATAATTCGCTGAGTTTATTATTTCGCAATGCTACTACCACTGCTAAGGTAGTAGACAAACCACCACCTACTGAGAATAATACTTTTAAAATACCTACAAGAATTATTGATCGTGTTATGGATAACTATTATGTTGGAGATGGAATTGTCCATCCCGGTGATCATTTGCTCTTTATACACGAATTATGCGGGTTGTTCAAGTGTTCCGATATTACAACGGATCAAGTAAAGAACAAGTCATTCTCATTATCACTGAAAGGAAGAGCTGAGGAATGGTATAAGCTGCTGAAGAATGGTCAATATCTTGAATAGGAGGAAATAGTACCTCTCTTTTATTCAAAGTTTTATCCTCCTAGTGAGGTTCATAAAGATCGGAATCAAATATACAACTTTTGGCCTCCTGATGGAGAGAGTATAGCTCAAGCTTGGGGGAGATTGAAGTTATGATACGTCTATTTTGCATCACTATTCTATGTCTTAATTCACTATTATTCATTGATATATTTCATATTGAGAGGTGATACTTATGTTATTTCATCTATTTTTGCATGGTTGATGACTTTTGGAACATGGACCGCTGCAGTCAGGATTCTGATGGAAAAGGTGTTGTTTGGAGGCAAAATTCGTGAAGATCAGAAAATCCGGGAAAATATACGGAAAATCCTATTTTTCCAAAAGACTTAGGATGCCAGAAGAAGGAGTGGCGGTGGGCCACAGGGGGCCCACACCACCCCATGGCGCGGGCAGGCCTAGGCCGCGCCTGGAAGTGGTGTGGCCGCCTTGGCCCACTCCAGCCTCTTTCCTCTGGCGTATATCATCCCCCCGAAACCCTAAGACTCGGGGAGCGACCACATAAATATTATGCCGCCTCTGCGGGGCGGAAAACACCGAGAGAGAAAGATCTCTCCGGCAGACAGATTTCTGCCGGGGGAATTCCTTCCCGGAGAGGGGAGATCATCGCCATCAACACCACCATCAAGCTGGACTTCATCAGGATCATCATCATCATCACCACCATCATCACCATCAGCACCCTCATCACCATCTCCATATTGCTGTAACAATTGGTTGAATCTTGCTATAGTTCATAGGGGAAACTTTCCCGGCGTTGATTACTCTTTGTAGTTGATGCTATTGAGTGAACCGTTGAATTATTGTTTATGTTCAGATTGTTATACATCATTATTCCATCTCTGATCATGATCCATATGATGTCTTGTGAGTAGTTCGTTTTGTTCTTGAGGACATGGGAGAAGTCTTGTTGTTAGTAGTGGAGTTGCGTTGAGAAAAATTCAATAGATTGTTATTTAAGTTGTGGTGTACTTCTTCTAGTGGTGTCATGTGAACGTCGACTACATGACACTTCACCTATATGGGCCTAGGGGAATGCATTGTGTATTTGGATACTAATCGTAGGGGTTGCCAGAGTGACAGAAACCTGAACCCCCGTTAGGAAACCATTGCACAAGGGACGTAAGGGTCTTAGAGTTTAAAGCTGTGGTTAGGTTTTTACCTTAATTACTTTCTTCTACTTACGGCTGTTTTCAAGGGGTATAATCACAACTATGTATTAGTCTTGGATGGGGCGGTACATTAGCACAGGTTCACCCACATAACACTTAGCAAGCTAAAGAAGATTAATCGGCTATATGAAGCGAAAGCACTTGACAGTCTTCCCATGTGTCCACGAGAACGTTTGGTCATCTTAAGTAATACAACCGGCTTGTCCTTTGCTGCATAAAGGATTGGGCCACTTGCTGCATTTATTCCTACTGTCTTTTATTTACTCGTACTTTGTTTACTTGCTTTATTGAAAACTCCTAAAAATCCGTTTGCTAAGTATTTGCAGAGAATTCCTGATCCATACCACTAGCCAGCACCTGCTGAAATTGGTAATGCTACTACCACTGCTAAGGTAGTAGATAAGCCACCACCTGCTGAAATTGATGCTTTCAAAATACCTACAAGAATTATTGATCGTGTTATGGATAACTACTATGTTGGGGATGGAACTGTCCATCTCGGTGATCATTTACTCTTTATACATGAATTATGCGGGTTGTTCAAGTGTGCAGGTATTACTACAGATCAAGTTAAGAAGAAGTTATTCTCATTATCCCTGAAAGGAAGAGCTGAGGAATGGTATAAGCTGCTGAAGAATGGTCAAGCTCTGGAATGGGAGGAAATAGTGCCTCTCTTTTATTCGAAGTTTTATCCTCCTAGTGAGATTCATAAAGATCGGAATCAAATATACAACTTTTGGCCTCTTGATGGAGAGAGTACAACTCAAGCTTGGGGAGATTGAAGTTACTAATGCTCAAATGTCCCATTCATGAGCTCCCCAACAATATTATTATCAATAACTTTTATGCAAGGCTCCCTTTACATGATAAAGATTTATTGGATGCTTCTTGTGCTGGATCATTCACTCGCATGGAAGAAGAAGTTAAATGGGATCTTCTAGACCGTATTCAGGACAATGTTGAAGCTTGGGGAATGAAAAAGGTAGAAAGTCAGGTATAAATTATGATTATGAATGCATTGAATCTTTTATGGGAACTGATGACTTTCAAAATATTAAAAATGCTTATGGTCTAGACTCTCAAGCTATTGCTTCTTATTTTAAGGCTTTTGCTTCCTACATTGAAGTGCCTAAAAATAAGTGGAATCAGTATCATGAACCTTATAAAGATGTTGCTAAGAGTGTTCCTGCAAGAAATACTGAAGTTTATACTGCTAATCATGTTTTACCTAAACCTTATATTGAGAAAATGCCTTTTTCCAGTTAAGGTAAAGGAACATTCCATGATGGATAGTATGGTAGATGAAAGTATGAAAAAAGCTATTGAACCTGATAAACAAATGGTTGATGAACCTATAATAGCAAATGTGAAAGACTTTTTCACTAAGTATGAGGAAGAGGGACACACTATCCTTTGTAAGGATACCTCTAATATTGTTTCACATAGTAGTGCTATGAGAGCTAGTATTCCTGTGTTTTCTGTTAGAATAAGTGATCATTGTTATGATGGTCCTTGTGATAGCTATATTGTTAAGTTTATGCATGATACTGAAAGTTACTATGAAAGAGGGAAAAGTGTTCGTATGCATCTCAATAATAGCATGTTCCCTCGTTTTATGCTGAAAGTTTTTATGTTGCACAACTTTTGCCGTCCTATGCAAGTTGCCTGTGGTTTCAATAACTTGTTTGTTTACAAAATTCCCTTGCATAGGAAGTGGGTTAGACTTAAATGTGTGTGTGTTTTTGCTTCTTAATGCTCTCTTTCAGTTCAATTCATATCCCTATGAGAGCTTCTTCAAAATTATCATGCCCATCTTAATGGCTATAAAGAAAAAGCTTTATGGGAGACAACCCAATTTGTTTTTGCTTTCAGTTTGTTTTTGTTTCTTTGAGTCTTGAAAGTTATTACTTCGGTAATAATTGTTCCCTATCTGTTTTGTTTGGTTTTTGTGTCAAGATCAACCTCTAATGTGAGAGAAGTAATATTTGGGGAAGTTGCTGTCCCGAAACAGATTTTTGTGCTTCACCGTAAAAATTTGTGAGAGATCTATGTATGTCGGATTGAGCTCTAATTTTTTGTGCTTCTGCCCCAGGTTGTTATTTAACTTTCGTTAGTTTTGCACTTTTTGATTTAAGCAACATAAGATTTTCGAAAAAATTGATTTTTACCTGCTGGTCTGTTTTGACAGATTTTGCCAATATTGCATTTGCTTCTTTATTCGATTTCCTTCTTGAATTCTTTTTGGGTTTTTTTGGAAGGAGTTGGTACAGTAGCTTATGTTTTGATGGTTTTCAGTTGAAGTTGGACTCAAAAGGTTTTATCACTTCACTTATACTAATGTTGCTAATGAGAACTGCGTGAAGTTTTGTGTGAAAGAAATTTCTAGGAAGTGGAGATGTTGGTGTAATAAGGAAGAGAAAGTTTTATGAATCAAGTAATAAGTATATGAAGATAAAGATATCGATGATATTCAAGAGATGACTCCGGAAGGATCCACTAAATACCAAATTCAGAGACCTGCAGAGTCTGTTTCCAACTAGGTAACAGTTCTAGTAAGAAAAGTTTCGCAAAAATACAATCCAACTATATTTTTGCAGTTTTCAGTCAATAAGGAAACCTACGAAGCGAAAAAGGGACGGAAACAGAGCCAGGGTGGCCCACACCACCCCATGGCACGGGCCCACCCCTGGCCGCGCCACCAGGTGGTGAGGCCACCCAGGACTCTGCCTCCGACTCGTTTTCTCCCAGTACCTTCCTTTTGATGTGAAACTCTGTAATATATAACCACCCAGATCTTCCGAGGTTCGTATATCGTGTTTTCGTCATGTTTTTGTTTCGATCTGTTTCTGCCAGGTAGAATCCCAGATTTGGAGCCACAATGTCTTCTTCTGGAACATCCAAGGGAGATTCCTTAGAAGATATCGTCAACCCATACATGAGAGAATTGAAGATTCGTCCCAAGGAGTTGTTGCTCGAAGGTGGGGAGGTCCGGATTAAAGAGGTTCAAGGCCCTAAAGGTGAAGGAAGTCTGGAGGATACGATGGAAGCACTGGAGCAAGAAGTCTTTAGGTACAGGAAGATGGCGGAGCGCGAAGTGGATATCATCCATAAGATTTGCTCTGAACTCATCACCGAGCACCAAAAGGAGACTGTTGAACTCAAAGACAAAGTCCTCTCACTCCGCCAAACAACCAACGAACTGCAAGCACAGTTCTATGACGTTCAAAATCAAAACGGTGAGTATGAGGCTAGATTTAAACGCATAAGTGCTGCTGCAAGTTTCAGGATGTTGGAAACCACGATGTCCTTTGTTGATGGGAAGCCTTTACCCTGGAAGACGGACAAAGATGACAAGACACCACCACCGAAGGAGTAATTTGTCATCAGGTTTGGCATCCCCTTGGTTTGTTCCAAGCTTGGGGGAGTGTCGTGGTATCATATCACTATCTTCTATCTTTTTACCTTATTAGTAGAGTCATATCATGAATAAAGGAGTTATTATGTAGTATGGTTTGCATTATGGAAGTGTTCCTCTCTCGTTAGATATGTATCCCTTGGTGTGAGTTTCCGTTATGGAATATTAATGAGAAGTTCTATCATTCACCCTTTTTGCATAGCTTGTGTTAGTTTTCAATTCGTGGTTATATGATTGATCTTGTTGTTAGTATTGGTAGCACTTTGGGATCATTGAGTTAATTTAGTTGGTTTTGGCAAACCTGGCTCGGTCAGTAGCAACACCTTTTGGAGAGTTGGCAAGAAAAAGATAGAAGTACTCTAAAGAGAAAAATAATTTCATCATCTTTCTTTCTTGATTTGCTCATAAGTCTAGTATTCTCTAGTTAAGATCTTTTGTGCTTCCAAGGAAGATTGCATGTTTGTTTTTATCACTTGTATGTTTGGTTGTTTCCTTAGACTCTTGTACTTGCTACCCAGCCTTGCTAGCCAAAAACCTGTACTGAGAGGGATTTCTTCTCGTGCATCCACTCCTTTAAACCAAAACCTTTGCCATTTGTGTCCACCATACCTACCTAGTAGCATTATTGCTATTCCAAGTAAATTCTTGTTTGGTCTACCTCCCAAATTTAAAATTGTTAAGCGAAAATTAGTGATTAAATCTCTCACGAACTTGATGGCACACTTTACTTTCTTGCATTTAATAGACCTGAACCATTGTGAACTCTCCATGAAAGTTATATGCTTGCAAATTATAGGATGGGGATTAGCAGAACCGTGCTGTCATGGGGAACGCTTTCAAGACTTGTAAATATATACCTAGTTGATACCTTGCTCTTTTGTTTGCGGATGTTGTCGATGTGAAATATAAGGGGAGCTTGTAAGTCCATGGAGTTATGTATGTGTGTTAGAGAAACGCCTCGGCCGCTGGTCTAATCCATGCTGACATGGTGGAAACCTGCAGCGTAACCATAATGATATCTATGAAGCATTCTTCTTATAAAAAAAGAGAGATATAGCTATTGAGAAAAAGAAAACAGAAAAAAAGAGATACTATGAAAAGAGGAAAGAGAGAAAAAAGCACCATTTTCCCATGGTAAATAAGAAGATTGCTGAGATACTCATTGTCTGCTTGCCTTGTCATTTTGATATGGGGATTCTTTCGTATCATCGGGTAAGGGGTACCCCATTGGCAGTTCTCAATGATTCGCACATACTTACGATGACAAGAACTTACCGGTAACTAAAGTTGAGTAGCATGAGGAGCGGCCCTCGTACTCAAGGGACTTGCGATTTTTAGTTTATAGTCCGTCAAGCATATAACTCAGATTGGACCTCACTTTCACCTTAATCACCTAAAGATGCCTATGATAGGGGCAATGAGAGCTGAAAGCTAGTAAGTATCATAATTTTTGGGAGCTCTTTATGAGACTTGCAATCCATGCTTCCCTTTGCGAAGGACCTTTCTCTTACTTTGTAGATTGAGTCAGTAAACCTACTCCCTTCTACCTCAGCAAGTATTTTGAGTTGATGTGTTTCATTCATTCATATGGTGATTTCTTCAATCATGTTTCTTATGTTCCTTGTTTTGCACATTTTCTCTTATCTTGATGTTTAATACTTTGAAAACTATCATTGAAAAACCAGCCTTTTGTGAACTCCAGCAAATTATCAACTATTCTTCGACCAAGAGCTAAGTTTGCCATTACCAATTATGATTTACTCTATGTATCTTTATTGTGTTTCCTTTACTCATTGCAAGTTGAGTTATTTAATAGTGAGTTGTCTTCTATTATGGTCAATGTATTTGATGAATGTGATGCTTCTTGTCCGTATTCTTTTATCGACTCTTCACTCCATAAACCTGAGGTCATGTTTATTGAGCTCAGTTTCGCTTGGGGACAAGCGAAGTCTAAGCTTGGGGGGAGTTGATACGTCCATTTTGCATCACTATTCTATGTCTTAATTCACTATTATTCATTGATATATTTCATATTGAGAGGTGATACTTATGTTATTTCATCTATTTTTGCATGGTTGATGACTTTTGGAGCATGGACCGCTGCAGTTAGGATTCTGATGGAAAAGGTACTGTTTGGAGGCAAAATTCGCGAAGATCAGAAAATTCGGGAAAATATACGGAAAATCCTGTTTTTCCAGAAGACTCAGGATGCCAGAAGATGGAGTGGAGGTGGGCCACAGGGGGCCCACACCACCCCATGGCGCGGGCAGGCCTAGGTCGCGCCTGGAGGTGCTGTGGCCGCCCTGGCCCACTCCATCCTCTCTCCTCTGGCGTATATCATCCCCATGAAACCCTAAGACTCGGGGAGCGACCACAGAAAGATTCCACCGCCTCTGCGGGGCAGAAAACACCGAGAGAGAAAGATCTCTCCGGCAGACAGATTTCTGCCGGGGGAATTCCTTCCCGGAGAGGGGAGATCGTCGCCATCAACACCACCATCAAGCTGGACTTCATCAGGATCATCATCATCATCACCACCATCATCACCATCAGAACCCTCATCACCATCTCCATATTGTTGTAACAATTGTTGAATCTTGCTATAGTTCATATGGGAAACTTTCCCGGTGTTGATTACTCTTTGTAGTTGATGCTATTGAGTGAACCGTTGAATTATTTTTTATGTTCAGATTGTTATACATCATTATTCCATCTCTGATCATGATCCATATGATGTCTTGTGAGTAGTTCGTTTTGTTCTTGAGGACATGGGAGAAGTCTTGTTGTTAGTAGTGGAATTGTGTTGAGAAAGATTCAATAGTTTGATATTTAAATTGTGGTGTACTTCTTCTAGTGGTGTCATGTGAACGTCGAATACATGACACTTCACCTATATGGGCCTAGGGGAATGCATTGTGTATTTGGCTACTAATCGTTTGGGTTGCCGGAGTGACAGAAACCTGAACCCCCGTTAGGAAACCATTGCACAAGGGACGTAAGGGTCTTAGAGTTTAAAGCCGTGGTTAGGTTTTTACCTTAATTACTTTCTTGTACTTACGGATGTTTGCAAGGGGTATAATCACAAGTATGTATTAGTCTTGGATGGGGCGGTACATTAGCATAGGTTCACCCACACAACACTTAGCAAGCTAAAGAAGATTAATCGACTATATGAAGCGAAAACACATGACAGTCTTCCCATGTGTCCTCGAGAACGTTTGTCATCTTAAGTAATACAATCGGCCTGTCCTTTGCTGCATAAAGGATTGGTCCAATTGCTGCATTTATTCCTACTGTCTTTTATTTACTCGTACTTTGTTTACTTTCTTTATCGAAAACTCCTAAAAATCCGTTTGCTAAGTATTTGCAGAGAATTCCTGATCCATACCACTAGCCAGCACCTTCTGCTCCTCGTTGGGTTCGACACTCTTACTTATCGAAAATACTGCGATACACCCCCTATACTTGTGGGTCATCAATGTATGCCTTTTGGTTTATGTAATGCTCCAGCTACTTTCCAAAGGTGCATGTCTGCTATCTGTCATGGTTTATGTGAGGAAATTGTAGAAGTGTTCATGGATGACTTTTCTGTCTATGGAACTTCTTTTGATAATTGTTTGCACAACCTTGATAAAGTTTTGCAGAGATGTGAAGAAACTAATCTTATTCTTAATTGGGAGAAATGCCACTTCATGGTTAATGAAGGGATTGTTCTTGGGCATAAAGTTTCTGAAAGAGGCATAGAAGTTGATAGAGCTAAGGTTGAGGCAATTAAGAAGATGCCATGTCCAAGAGACATCAAAGGTATTCATAGTATCCTTGGTCATGATGGTTTCTATAGAAGGTTTATTAAAGACTTCTCTAGGATATCAAAACCTCTCACTAATCTTCTTCAAAAATATGTACCTTTTGTTTTTGATGATGATTGTAGGGAAGCTTTTGAAACTCTTAAGAAGGCTTTAACTACAGCCCCTATTGTTCAACCACCTGATTGGAGTTTACCCTTTGAAATAATGTGTGATGCTAGTGATTTTGCTGTAGGGGCTGTCCTTGGGCAACGTATTGATAAAAAGTTAAACCTTATCCATTATGCTAGTAAGACTCTAGACGCTGCTCAAAGGAATTATGCCACTACTGAAAAGGAATTTCTAGCTGTTGTTTTTGCATGTGATAAGTTTAGGCCCTATATTGTGGACTCAACAGTAACCATTCATACTGATCATGCTGCTATTAAATATCTTATGATGAAGAAGGACGCTAAGCCTAGGCTTATTAGATGGGTACTGCTTTTACAAGAGTTTGATCTACACATAGTAGATAGGAAGGGTGCTGAAAACCCTGTAGCTGATAATTTATCTCGTTTGGAAAACATCTCTTTTGATCCTATGCCTGTTAATGATAGTTTCCCAAATGAACAGTTAGCCGCAGTAGGGGTGAGCTCGCGAGGAAGCCCTTGGTATGCTGATTATGCTAACTTCATTGTCTCCAAGTATTTGCCTCCAACTTTTACAGCTCAGCAAAGAAGAAAGTTCTTTTATGATTTGAGGCATTATTTTTGGGATGACCCACACTTATACAAAGAAGGAGTTGATGGTATTATGCGAAGATGTGTTCCAGAATATGAACAAAAAGAGATATTGCGTAAATTTCATGGTAGTGCCTATGGAGGACATCATGCAGGAGATAGAACTGCACAAAAGGTACTACAATCAGGTTTCTACTGGCCTACCCTTTTTAAAGATGCAAGAAAATTTGTTTTATCTTGTGATGAATGTCAGCGTGTTGGTAATATTTCTAGACACAATGAAATGCCTATGAACTACTCTCTAGTTATTGAACCTTTTGATTGTTGGGGATTCGACTTTATGGGTCCTTTCCCCCCTTCGAAGGGTTACACTCATATTATTGTTGTCGTTGATTATGTTACTAAGTGGGTAGAAGCCATTCCTACGAAAAGTGCTGATGGGGAAACCTCTCTAAAAATGCTTAAGGACGTTATCTTTCCTAGGTTTGGAGTGCCTAGGTATCTCATGACTGATGGAGGTTCTCATTTCATTTATGGCGGTTTTAGGAAGACCCTCGCTAAATATGATGTTAATCATATAATTACTTCAACTTATCACCCCCAAACTAGCGGGCAAGTAGAGTTATCAAATAGAGAAATTAAATCTATCTTGCAAAAGACTATTAATAGGTCTAGAAAAAACTAGGCTAAGAAGTTGAATGATGCTTTATGGGCTTATAGGACTGCTTACAAAAATCCTATGGGAATGTCTCCTTATAAAATGGTTTATGGGAAAGCTTGCCACCTACCCTTAGAATTAGAACACAAAGCTTACTCGGCAGTGAAAGAACTAAATAGAGATTGTAAGCTCGCTGGTGAGAAAAGATTATTTGACTTAAGTTCTTTAGATGAATGGAGTGAAGCCTATGAGAATGCTAGGCTCTTTAAGGAAAAAGTTAAAAGATGGCATGACAAGTGAATACTTAAGAGAGAATTTCATGTTGGTGAGAAAGTTCTATTGTATAGGTCTCGTCTCAGATTTTTTGCAGGTAAGCTACTATCAAAATGGGAAGGACCTTTCATCATTGAAGAAGTATACCATTCAGGAGCAATAAAAATTTCTTCTCTAAAAGATAGTACTACACAAGTAGTGAATGGACAGCGACTCAAACACTATATTGCTTGAGATTCTTACAATGAAGATGTTGATGCCTTTCAAGTTATAACTCCAGAGAAATTCATTGAGGACAAAATTCAGAGATCTGTAGAGTCTGTTTTCATGTAGGTAACAGTTCTGGTAAGAAAAGTTTCGCGAAAATACAATACAACTATATTTTTGCAGTTTTCAGTCGATAAGGAAAGTTTCGAAGCGAAAAAGGGACGGAACCGGAGTCGGGGTGGCCCACACCCACCCCATGGCACGGGCCCACCCCTGGCCGTGCCACCAGGTGGTGAGGCCACCCAGGACTCCTCCTCTGACCCGTTTTCACCCAGTACCTTCCTTTTGATATGAAACTTCGTAATATATAACCCTCCCGGATCTTTCGAGGTTCGTATATCATGTTTTCGTCGTGTTTTTGTTCAAATCTATTTCTGCCAGGTAGAATCCCAGATTTGGAGCCACAATGTCTTCCTCTGGATCATCCAAAGGAGATTCCTTAGAAGATATCATCAACCCATACATGAGAGAATTGAAGATTCATCCCAAGGAGTTTTTGCTCGAAGGTGGGGAGGTCCGGATTAAAGAGGTTCAAGGCCCTAAAGGTGAAGGAAGTCTGGAGGACGGGATGGAAGCACTGGAGCAAGAAGTCTTTAGGTACAGGAAGATGGCGGAGCGCAAAGTGGATATCATCCATAAGATTTGTTCCAAACTCATCACCGAGCACCAAAAGGAGACTGCTGAACTCAAAGACAAAGTCTTCTCACTCCGACAAACAACCAACAAACTGCAAGCACAGTTATATGACGTTCAAAATCAAAACCGTGAGAGGCTAGATTTAAAAGCATAAGTGCTGCTGCAAGTTTTAGGATGTTGGAAACCACGATGTCCTTTGTTGATGGGAATCCTTTACCCTGGAAGACGGACGAAGATGAGAATACACCACCACCACCTAAGGAGTAATTCATCATCAAGTTTGGCATCCCCTTGGTTTGTTCCAAGCTTGGGGGAGTGCCGCGGTATCATATCACTATCTCCTATCTTTTTACCTTATTAGTAGAGTCATATAATGAATAGAGGAGTTATTATGTAGTATGGTTTGCATTATGGAAGTGTCCCGTCTCTCATTAGATTTGTATCCCTTGGTGTGAGTTTCCATTATGGAATATTAATGAGAAGTTCTATCATTTACTCTTTTGCATATCTTATATTAGTTTTCAATTTGTGGTTATATGATTGATCTTGTTGTTAGTATTGGTATCACTTTGGGATCATTGAGTTAATTTAGTTGGTTTTGGCAAACCTGGCTCGGTCAGTAGCAACACCTTTTTGAGAGTTGAAAAGAAAAAGATAGAAGTACTCTAGAGAAAAATAATTTCATCATCTTTCTTTTTCTTGATTTGCTCATAAGTCTAGTATTCTCTAGTTAAGATCTTTTGTGCTTCCAAGGAAGATTGCATGTTTGTCTTTATCACTTGTATGTTTGTTTGTTTCCTTCAACTCTTATACTTGCTACCCAGCCTTGCTAGCCAAAAACCTGTACTGAGAGGGTATTCTTCTCGTGCATCCAGTCCTTTAAACCAAAACCTTTGTCATTTGAGTCCACCATACCTACCTAGTAGCATTATTGCTATTCCAAGTAAATTCTTGTTTTATCTACCTCCCAAATTAAACTTGTTATGTGAAAATTAGTGATTAAAGCTCTCACGAACTTGATGGCACACTTTACTTTCTTGCATTTAATAAACTTGAACCATTGGGTCCTTCTTTGTTGTGTATATGCTTGCGCTTTATGAGTTGAAGTTAGCCGAACCATGTATCATGGGGACCGCTTTCAACACTTCATTTGGTACTTTGTACCTAGTTGATATCATGATCTTTTGCTTATGGATCCCGGCGGTGTGAAATAAAAGTGGAACTTGTAAGATCATGGAGTTTATATGTGTGTTAGAGAAACACCTGGGCCGCTAGCCTAATCCATGCCTAATCATGGTGGAAACTTGCAGCATAACTATAGTGAGCATTCTATGAAGCATCCTCAATAAAAACCTATGCAAATAGAAGAAAAAAAGATCGCTGAGATGCTCACTGTCTGCTTGCCTTGTCATTTTGATTATGGGATAGCTTCTGTGTCATGTGCAAGGGGTACCCCGTTGGCGGTTCTGAATGATACACATGTATTTACAATGACAATAGCTTACTCGTGACTGAAGTTGAGTAGCATGAGGATCGGTACTCATAAGTAAGGGGCATGAGATTTCAACTTATAACTTGTCAAGCATATCCTCTTAGTTCTGTCACTTTAACCTTAATCACCTAAAGATGCCTATGATAGGGGCAATGAGAGTTGAAAGCTAGCAAGTATCATAATTTTTGGGAGCTCTTTATGAGACTTGCAATCCCTGCTTCCCTCTTTGAAGGGCCTTTTTGTTACTTTGTAGTTGAGTCACTAAACCTACTCCCTTCTATCTCAGCAAGTATTTTGAGTTGATGTGTTTCATTCATTCATATGATGATTTATTCAATCATGTTTCTTATGTTCCTTGTTTTGCATATTGCTCCTATATTGATGTTTACAAATTTGAAAGCTATCATTGAAAAACCAGTTATTTGTGAACTCCAGCAAATTATCAACTATTCTTCGACCAAGAGCTAAGTTTACCATTACCAATTCTGATTCACTTTATGTATCTTTATTGTGTTTCCTTTACTCATTACAAGTTGAGTTATATAATGGTGAGTTGTCTTATATTATGATATATGTATTTGATGAATGTGATGCTTCTTGTCCGTATTCTTTTATCGACTCTTCACTCCATAAACTTGAGGCCATGTTTATTGAGCTCAGTTTCGCTTGGGGACAAGCGAAGTCTAAGCTTGGGGGGAGTTGATACGTCCATTTTGCATCACTATTCTATGTCTTAATTCACTATTATTCACTGATATATTTCATATTGAGAGGTGATACTTATGTTATTTCATCTATTTTTGCATGGTTGATGACTTTTGGAGCATGGACCGCTGCAGACAGGATTCTGATGGAAAATGTGCTGTTTGGAGGCAAAATTCGCGAAGATCAGAAAATCCCGGAAAATATACCGAAACTCCTATTTTTCTAGAAGACTAAGGATGCCAGAAGATGGAGTGGAGATGGGCCACAGGGGGCCCACACCACCCCATGGCGCGGGCAGGCCTAGGCCGCGCCTGGAGGTGATGTGGCCGCCCTGGCCCACTCCAGCCTCTCCCCTCTGGCGTATATCATCCTCACGAAACCCTAAGACTCGGAGAGTGACCACAGAAAGATTCTGCCGCCTCTGCGGGGCGAAAAACACCGAGAGAGAAAGATCTCTCCGGCAGACAGATTTCTACCAGGGGAATTCCTTCCCGGAGAGGGAAGATCGTCGCCATCAACACCACCATCAAGCTGGACTTCATCGTGATCATCATCATCACCACCATCATTACCATCAGCACCATCTCCATATTGATGTAACAATTGTGTTGAATCTTGCATAGTTCATAGGGGAAACTTTCCCGGTGTTGATTACTCTTTGTAGTTGATGCTATTGAGTGAACCATTGAATTATTGTTTATGTTCAGATTGTTATACATCATTATTCCATCTCTAATCATGATCCATATGATGTCTTGTGAGTAGTTCGTTTTGTTCTTGAGGACATGGGAGAAGTCTTGTTGTTAGTACTGGAGTTGCGTTGAGAAAGATTCAATAGATTGTTATTTAAGTTGTGGTGTACTTCTTCTAGTGGTGTCATGTGAACGTCGACTACATGACACTTCACCTATATGGGCCTAGGGGAATGCATTGTGTATTTGGCTACTAATCATAGGGGTTGCCGGAGTGACAGAAACCTGAACCCCCGTTAGGAAACCATTGCACAAGGGACGTAAGGGTCTTAGAGATTAAAGCTGTGGTTAGGTTTATACCTTATTTACTTTCTTGTACTTACGGATGTTTGCAAGGGGTATAATCACAAGTATATGTATTAGTCTTGGATTGGGCGGTACATTAGCACAGGTTCACCCACACAACACTTAGCAAGCTAAAGAAGATTAATCGACTATATGAAGCGAAAGCACTTGACCGTCTTCCCATGTGTCCTCGAGAACGTTTGGTCATCTTAAGAAATACAACCGGCTTGTCCTTTGCTGCATAAAGGATTGGGCCACTTGCTGCATTTATTCCTACTGTCTTTTATTTACTCGTACTTTGTTTAGTTGCTTTATCGAAAACCCCTAAAATCCGTTTGCTAAGTATTTGCAGAGAATTCCTGATCCATACCACTAGCCAGCACCTTGTGCTCCTCGTTGGGTTCGACACTCTTACTTATAGAAAATACTGCGATACACCCCCTAGACTTGTGGGTCATCAAGTTATTAATGCTCAGATGTCCCATTCATGAGCTCCCCAACAATATTATTATCAATAACTTTATGCAAGGCTCCCTCTACATGATAAGGATTTATTGGATGCCTCTTGTGTTGGATCATTCACTCGCATGGAAGAAGAAGCTAAATGGGATGTTCAGGACCATATTCAAGACAATGCTGAAGCATGGGAGAATGACAAAGGAAGAAAGTCAGGTATAAATTATGATTATGAATGCATTGAATCTTTTATGGGAACTGATGACTTTCAAAATATTAGTAATGCCTATGGTCTTGATTCTCAAGTTATTACAAATTTTTTTAAGGCTTTTGCTTCTTATATTGAAATTCCGAAAAAGGGATGGAACAAGTACCATGCACCATATAAAGATATTGTTGACTGTGTTCCTGTTGGGAGTACTGAATTTTGCACTATTGATCACATCCTATCTGAACCTTAGATCGAGAAAATACCCTTCCCGGATAAGGTAAAGGATCATCCTATGATAACTAGTGTAATCACTAAAAGTGCAAACAGAACTGTAAAATCTGATGAACAAATAAACATTGAACCTGTTGTAGCAATTGTGAAAGACCTTGTCACTAAAAGTGTAGAAGATGGACACATAGTCTTTTGTGAGGATGCTTCTAATATTGTCTCACATCCTAATAGAACTAAAAAGGCTAATGTCCCTGTGCTTTCTATTAGAATTGGTGATCATTGCTATTATGGTTTATGTGATATTGGTGCAAGTTGAAGTGTTATTCCTTATGAGCTTTACAGAGAAATTATGCATGAAATCAGTCCCTGCAAACTAGAAGAGATTGATGTGGTTATTCACCTTGCTAATAGAGAGACCATCTCTCCAATTGGTATTGTACGGGATGTAGAAGTTCTTTGTGGTAAGATTAAATATCCTGCTGATTTTCTAGTACTTGGTTCAGCTGCTAGTAAAACTTATCCTATCATTTTTGGTAGACCTTTCTTGAGTACTTGTGGAGCTATTATAGATTGCAAAAGGGAGAAAATCTTGACTAAGTTTGATGGGGAATCTTATGAGTTTAATTTTTCGAAATTTACTAAAGAACCTTGTGAAAATGAAACCCATAACGAGGATTTTAGAGTTGAACAACTTGCTTCTATTTATCTTGCTCCTAACAATGCTTTGCAGCAATTTATGGAAGATCATGAAAGTGAAATCTTCATGGAAGAAAGGAATGAGATTGACGAGATTCTCCGTCGTCAACCTAAGATGCTTAAGCATAACTTGCTTGTAGAAGACTTGGGTACCACGTTGCCACCTAAAAAGGATCCGGTCTTCGATCTAAAACCTTTACCTGACGATCTTAAATATGCTTACATTGATGATAATAAGACATATCATGTTATTATTAGCTCTAAACTTTCAGGGAAGGAAGAAGAAATGTTATTGGAGGTACTGAAGAAACACCGAGGGGCTATGGGCTATACTTTGGATGATTTAAAAGGGATTTCTCCTACTATATGTCAGCATGCTATCAATATAGAACCAGATGCAAAGCCAGTGGTAGAGCACCAACGGCGTTTAAATCCTAAGATGAAGGAAGTGGTAAGAAATGAGGTATTGAAACTCCTTGATGTTGGTATTATTTACCCTACTGCTAATAGTGAATGGGTTAGTCTTGTTCATTGTGTCCCTAAAAAGGAGGGAATTACCGTTGTCCCCAATGATAATGATGAGCTTATTCCCCAAAGAACAGTAGTAGGCTATAGAATGTGCATTGATTTTAGGAAAGTTAACAAAGTTACTAAGAAAGATCATTACCCACTTCCTTTTATCGATCAAATGTTAGAAATGTTGTCTAAAAAGACCCATTATTGTTTTCTTGATGGATATTCCGGTTTTTCTCAAATCGCTATTAAACAACAAGATCAAGAAAAAACTACTTTTACATGTCCTTACGGAACCTATGCTTATAGACGTATGCCTTTTGGTTTATGTAATGCTCCTTCTACTTTTCAAAGATGCATGTCTGCTATCTTTCATGGTTTTTGTGAGGAAATTGTGGAAGTGTTCATGGATGACTTCTCCGTCTATGGAACTTCTTTTGATAATTGTCTGCACAACCTCGATAAAGTTTTGCAGAGATGTGAAGAAACTAATCTAGTTCTTAATTGGGAGAAATGCTATTTCATGGTGAATGAAGGGATTGTACTTGGACATAAGGTTTCTGAAAGAGGCATAGAAGTGGACAGAGCTAAAGTTGAGGAAAATGAGAAAATGCCTTGTCCAAGAGACATCAAAGGTATTTGTAGTATTCTTGGTCATGCTGGTTTCTATGGAAGGTTTATTAAAGATTTCTCTAAGATATCAAAACCCCTCACTAATCTTCTGGAAAAAGATGTACCCTTTGTCTTTGATGATGATTGTAGGGAAGCTTTTGAAACTCTAAAGAAGGCTTTAACTATAGCTCCTATCATTCAACTACCTGATTGGAGTTTACCCTTTGAAATAATGTGTGATGCTAGTGATTTTGCTGTAGGTGTCGTCCTTGGGCAACGAATTGACAACAAGTTAAATGTTATCCATTATGCTAGTAAGACTCTTGGCGATGCTCAAAGGAATTATGCTACTACTAAAAAGAATTCCTAGCCGTCGTCTTTGCTTGTGATAAGTTTAGACCTTATATTGTAGACTCAAAAGTTACCATTCACACTAATCATGCTGCTATTAAGTACCTTAAGACGAAAAAATATGCTAAGCCTAGGCTTATTAGATGGGTGCTACTTTTACAAGAGTTTGATCTACATATTATAGATAGGAAAGGTGCTGAAAACCCCGTTGCTGATAATTTGTCTCGATTGGAAAACATCTCTTTTGATCCTATGCCTGTTAATGATAGCTTCCCAAATGAACAGTTGGCTGCAGTAGGGGTAAGCTCGCGAGGGAGCCCTTGGTATGCTGATTATGGTAACTTTATTGTCTCCCAGTATTTGCCTCCAACTTTCACAGCTCAGCAAAGAAGGAAGTTCTTTTACGATTTGAGGCATTATTTTTGGGATGACCCACATTTATATAAATAAGGAGTGGATGGTATTATGCGAAGATGTGTTCTAGAATATGAACAAAAGGAGATATTGCGGAAATGTCATGGTAGTGCCTATGGAGGACATCATGCAGGAGATAGAACTGCACAGAAGGTACTACAATCAGGTTTTTACTGGCCTACCCTCTTTAAAGATGCAAGAAAATTTGTCTTATCCTATGATGAGTGTCAGCATGTTCGTAATATGACGCAATGAAATGCCTATGAATTACTCTTTAGTTATTGAACCCTTTGACTGTTGGGGATTTGACTTTATGGGTCATTTTCCTCCTTCAAAAGGTTATACTCATATTCTTGTTGCTGTTGATTATGTTACTAAGTGGGTAGAAGCTATACCTACGAAGAGTGCTGATGGGGAGACCTCTCTAAAAATGCTTAAGGATGTTATCTTCCTGAGGTTTGGAGTGTCTAGGTATCTTATGGCTGATGGGGGTTCTCATTTCATTCATGGTGGCTTTAGAAAGACCCTTGCTAAATATGATGTTAATCATAGAATCGCTTTAGCTTATCATCCCCAAACTAGTGGACAAGTAGAGTTATCAAATAGAGAAATTAAATCCATCTTGCAAAAGACTGTTAATAGATCTAGAAAAAATTGGGCTAAAAAGTTGAACGATGCTTTATGGGCTTATAGGACTGCCTATAAAAACCCTATGGGGATGTGTCCTTATAAAATGGTTTATGGGAAAGCTTGTCACCTGCCTTTAGAATTAGAACACAAAGCTTATTGGGCAGTTAAAGAACTTAATAGAGATTATAAGCTTGCTGGTGAAAAAAGATTATTTGACTTAAGTTCGTTGGATGAATGGAGGAGTGAAGCATATGAGAATGCTAGTCTCTTTAAGGAAAAAGTTAAAAGATGGCATGATAAGCGGATACTTAAGAGAGAATTCCATGTTGGTGAGAAAGTTCTATTGTATAGATCTCGTCTCAGATTTTTTGCAGGGAAGCTACTGTCAAAATGGGAAGGACCTTTTGTTATTGAAGAAGTGTACCGTTCAGGAGCAATAAAAATTTCTTCTTTAAAAGATAACACTACACAAGTGGTGAATGGGCAGCGACTCAAGCACTATATTGCTGAAGATTATTACAATGAAGATGTTGACGCTTTTCAAGTCATAACTCCGGAAAAAATCATCAAAGATCAAATCAAGAGACCTGCAGAGTCCGTTTTCGAATAGGTGACAGTTCTGGTAGAGTCCCAGTTTTGGAGCCATGATGTCTTCCCCCGGATCAGCCAAGGAAGATTCCTCGGCGTATATCATCAACCCATACATGCGTGAGTTGAAGATTCATCCCAAGGAGTTGTTGCTTGAAGATGGGGAGGTACGGATAAGAGAGGTTCAAGGCCCTAAAGGTGAATGAAGTCTAGAGGACAGGATGGGAGCACTAGAGCAAGAAGTCTTTAGTTTCAGGATGATGGAGACCAGGATGTCTTTTGTTGATGGGGAGCCTTTACCTTGGAAGTCTGACATCGATGAGAGAATACCACCACCACTAAAGGAGTAATTCGTCATCAGGTTTTGGCATCCCCTTGGTTTGTTCCAAGCTTGGGTGAGTGTCGCGGTATCATATGACTACTTCTATCTTCTTACCTTTTTAGTAGAGTCATATCATGAATAGAGAAGCTATCATGTAGGATGGTTTGCATTATGGAAGTGTCCCCCTCTCATTAGATATCTATGTATCCCTTGGTGTGAGTTGCCGTTATGGAATATTAATGAGAAGTTATATCATTTTACTCTTTTGCATATCTAATATTAGTTTTCAATTCATGGTTATATGATTGATCTTGTCGTTAGTATTGGTATCACTTTGGGATCATTGAGTTAATTTAGTTTGTTTTGTCAAACCTGGCTCGGTCAGTAGCAACACTATTTTTGAGAGTTGAATGAAAAGATAAAAGTACTCTAAAGAAATATAATTTCATCTTTCTTTCTTGATTTGCTCATAAGTTTAGTATTCTCTAGTTAAGATCTTTTGTGCTTCCAAGGAAGATTGCATGTTTGTTTTTATCGCTTGTATGTTTGTGTGTTTCCTTCAACTCTTGTACTTGCTACCCAGCCTTGCTAGCCAAAAACATGTACTGAGAGGGAATTCTTCTCGTGCATCCAACCCTTAAACCAAAAACCTATGCCATTCGTGTCCACCATACCTACCTACTAGCACTATTGCTATTCTAAGTAAATTCATGTGTTTATTTACCTTCCAAATTAAACTTGTTACGTGAAAATTAGTGATTAAAGCTCTCACGAACTTGATGGCACACTTTACTTTTCTCGCACTTAATAAACTTGAACCATTGTGTCCATCTTTGTTGCGTATATGCTTCGCTTTATGAGTTGACGTTAGCAGAACCATGTATCATGGGGAACGCTTTCAACACTGCATTGGTGCTTTGTACCTAGTTGATATCATGTTATTTTGCTTATGGATCCCGACAGTGTGAAATAAAAGGGGAACTTGTAAGATCATGGAGTTTGTAGAAACGCCTGGGCCGCTAGCCTAAGCCATGCCTAATAATGGTGGAAACTTGCAGCATAACTATAATGAGCATTCTATGAAGCATCCTCAATAAAAACCTATGCAAATAGCAAATAAAAAGATCGCTGAGATGCTCATTGTCTGCCTGCCTTGTCATTTTGATTATGGGATAGCTCTTATATCATGTGCAAGGGGTACCCCGTTGGCGGTTCTCTATGATACACATGTATTTACAATGACAAGAGCTTACTTGTGACTAAAGTTGAGTAGCATGAGGTTCATTCTTCGTAAGTAAGGGGCATGAGACTTCAATTTATAACTTGTCAAGCATATCCTCTTAGTTGTGTCACTTTAACCTTAATCACCTAAAGATGCCTATGATAGGGGCAATGAGAGTTGAAAGCTAATAAGTATCATAATTTTTGGAAGCTCTTTATGAAACTTGAAATCCCTGCTTCCCTCTGCGAAGGGCTTTTCTTCTACTTTTTAATTGAGTCAGTAAACCTATTCCCTTCTATCTCAGCAAGTATTTTGAGTTGTTGTGTTTCATTCATTCATATGATGATTTATTCAAACATGTCTCTTATGTTCCTTGTTTTGCACTTTGATCTTATCTTAGTGTTTACTACTTTGAAAGCTATCATTGAAAACCAGTTATTTGTGAACTCCTGCAAAATGTCAACTATTCTTCGACCAAGAGCTAAGTTTGCCATTACCAATTATGATTTATTTTATGTACCTTTATTGTGTTTCCTTTACCTATTGCAAGATAAGTTATATAATAGTGAGTTGTCTTCTATTATGGTTTATGTATTGATGAATGTGATGCTTCTTGTCTGTATTCTTTTATCGACTCTACACTCCATAAACATGAGGTCATGTTTATTGAGTTCAGTTTCGCCTGGGGACAAGCAAACTCTAAGCTTGGGGGAGTTGATACGTCCATTTTGCATCACTATTCTATATCATAATTTACTATTATTCATTGATATATTTCATATTAAGAGATGATACTTATGTAATTTCATCTGTTTTTGCATGGTTGATGACTTTTCGAGCATGGACCGCTGTAGTCAGGATTCTGATGGAAAAGGGGCTATTTGGAGGCGAAATTCGCGAAGATCAGATAATCCGGGAAAATACATGGAAAATCCTATTTTTCTAGAAGACGAAGGCTGCCCGAAGGAGGAGTGGAGATGGGCCACAGGGGGCCCACACCACCCCCTGGCGCGGGCCACCCTAGGCTGCCCCACCAGGTGGTGTGGCCGCCCTGGTCCACTCTAGCCTCTCCCCTCTGGCGTATATTATCCTCCCAAAACCCTAAGACTCGGGAGCGACCACATAAAGATTTCACCGCCTTTGCGGGGTGAAAAACAACGAGAGAGAAAGATCTCTCTGGCAGACAGAATTCTGCCGGGGGAATTCCTTCCCGGAGAGGGGAGATCATCTCCATCAACACCACCATCAAGCTGGACTTCATCGGGATCATCATCATCACCACCATCATCTCCATCATCAACATCATCACCACCATCATCTCGTTGTAACGATTGGGTTGAATCTTGCATAGTTCTTAGGGGAAACTTTCCCGATGTTGATTACTCTTTGTAGTTGATGCTATTGAGTGGAACCGTTGAATTATTGTTTATGTTCAGATTGTTATACATCATTATTTCATATCTGATCATGATCCATATGATGACTTGTGAGTAGTTCGTTTTGTTCTTTAGGACATGGGAGAAGTCATGTTGTTAGTAGTGGAATTGTGTTGAGAAAGATTCAATGGTTTGATATTTAAGTTGTGGTGTACTTCTTCTAGTGGTGTCATGTGAACATCGACTACATGACACTTCCCCTATATGGGCCTAGGGGAATGCATTGTGTATTTGGATACTAATCGTAGGGGTTGCTGGAGTGACAAAAACCTGACCCCCCGTTAGGAAACCTTTGCAGAAGGGATGTCAGGGCCTTAGAGTTTAAAGCTGTGGTTAGGTTTCTACCTTAATTACTTTCTTGTACTTGCGGATGCTTGCAAGGGGTATAATCACAAGTATGTATTAGTCCTAGGAAGGTCGGTACATTAGCACAGGTTCACCCACACAACACTTACCAAGCTAAAGAAGATTAATCAACTATATGAAGCGAAAGCACTTGACAATATTCCCATGTGTCCTCGAGAACGTTTGGTCATCTTAAGTAATACAACCGGCTTGTCCTTTACTAAAGAAAGGATTGGGCCACCTACTACATTTATTCTTATTGTTTTTTGTTTACTCGTACTTTATTTACCTGCATTATCAAAAACCCCTAAAATCTGTTTGTTAAGTATTTATAGAGAATTCCTGCTCTTAGCCACTCGCCAGCACCTTCTACTCCTCATTGGGTTCGACATTCTTACTTATCGAAAATACTGCGATACACCCCCTATACTTGTGGGTTATCAAGGATCTGCCAGGGGAATCCTATGCGGCAGCCGACGCAGGGGAGATAGGTAGCATCGGTGTCGGAGGTGTGGCGACAATGGGGTGGCCGGGTCGGGCATCAGAGAGACCGGCGAGGCCCACGTTGTTGGGGGGATACCCCCGGATAGGGTCACGCCGGGGTATAAAGGCCGAGTTAGCCGAGGTTCGGCAAGGCCAAAGCAGATGCTGGCCGGGTCACCTCAAGGCAGGCCAAATCACGGGGTAATTCGGACCTGGGGGCGTTCACCTAACTAGGCCTCATCCGACTTAAGCGGTAAGTCAGAAGTGTATGTTTTACCTGTATGCAGGAAAGGGTGTGGCCGGATGAACCATCATCTGGGTCACAGCAAGCTTCTAGGAGAAGGAAGGAATCTCGCTGGTCAAAAGGAGCCCTGGTACGCACTACCTGAGTGAAGCGGGCAAGGACAGGACCACCGGGGCGTGGCCGACAAGCATGACAACGCCCGTGTCGGCTGACGAGGGCACCGTCAGAGGCTCACGTAGCTAAAGCATGTGTGACGCGGGGGGAAAAGCACCCCGGTCGGCTTACCACTTTGGGAGGAGGCATATTCCTAACGTATGCCCTAGGCAGAAACCGAGCCTCCCCTATAAAAGGGGGGCTAGGGCTTCTGTAGAAGGGGTTGGTTGATCTCTCTACGATTCTGTTGTGGTCTAGGGTTTCAGGTGAGATCTGTGGGTGAGAGTAAGAGAGCTCCTTCTTCCTCCTCTCGCCAATACAGCTCTAGGAGCACTTATAACCTTGGAAGTAAATCAATACAAGCTCTTGTGTGGAGAATCACTTCACTATCCCTCCCTGGATTCCCCTAGCGAGTATTAGTCCCCACCTTTAGCCTATACATGGCATCTGCCATGACACCAGCACGACACATGTAGGGGCAGCCAACGCGGGAGCACGCGCGGATGCATGAGCGTCGAGCGGGAGGCCGGCACGTGGCAAGCTAGGAGCGGGCAATGCGGCGCGCGAGGAGGCTCTATCGGGATCCTCCTCGGGATTGGAGCATGACGCATCAGGGGAATGTTTTGCCTCGTTTTCAGCGTTCGTTTCGTCATCTTATGGTGTATTTTCAACATGCGATTGAAACCTATTTTCTACATTATTTTGAACCAAATTTTCTTCTGCAGCAGCTGCAACTTGAAACACATTAGTAACAGGAACAACAATAGGCATATGATCATCAATAATATGTGCACCCTCATGAGAATTGTTTGGTGGAAGGAGAAGAACTTGTTGTTTAAGAAGGGCACCGGCATTAGGATGAAGAGATGCAAAATGAAAGACATTTGCATCAAACACAACATCACGAGATATATAGATCCTATAGAGACATCGAGACATTTAGCAACCTTATGGAGAGGACTATATCCAAGAAAAACACATCGTGTAGAGTGGAAGGCAAGTTTTCTTTTGTTATAGGGATGAAGATTTGGCCAATAAGCACAGCCAAAAGTTCTAAGGGCATTATAATTTGGTGTGACATTAAGGAGACGTTCTGTGGAAATGGAAAAATCAAGGACTTTGCTAGGAAGAAAATTTATGAGAAAGGTTGATGTAAGAAAAGCTTCATCCAAAAATTTGAGAGGCATGGAAGCATTGGCAAGTAATGCAAGCCCAACTTCAACTATATGACGATATTTTATTTTAGCTAGCCCATTTTGTTGTTGAGCATGAGGACATGAGACATGATGTGTGATGCCAACCTTTTGAAAGAAGCTATTAAGATTTTCATACTCTCCCCCAATCACTTTGCATAGTAACAATTTTCCTATCAAACTTATATTCAACATAATGTTGATAACTAAGGAAGGCTTGATAAACATCAGAACACTTTTTAAGCAAATAGATCCATGTGAACTTGCTAAATCATCAATAAAACTTACATAGTATGCATGTTTGCCAACAGATAAAGGAGCAGGACCCCATACATCAGAGAATACTTGCTCCAAGGGAGCAGTAGAGACACTGGTGGATACAGGGTATGGCAATTGATGACTCTTGGCTAACTGACAGGAGTCACAAATATAGGGAGTATTGTCTGGAGTGTAAGCTATTTTATTTCTTATAAGAACTTGTTGAACAACAAACGAAGACGGATGGCCTAAACAACGATGCCATGTACAGGATTACAATTTTATTGTGATGAAGGCATGCTTTGCGGTCTTATGAAACATGGGCACTAAGGGATAGAGACCACCATAGCAGGGGCCTCTAAACAGGATTCTTTGGGTCTTTAGGTCCTTGATTAGAAAGAAGAAAGGATAAAATTCAATAAAGACATTATTATCAAGTGTAAATTGATGAACAAATAGTAAATTTTTAGATGCACTAGGAATATGCAAGATATTTTGAAGATCAAAGGAACCATGAGGGGTACGCAATTTTGAATGACCAATATGACTAATATTCATATATGTGCCCTCAGTAGTGCGGACACAATCGTTCCCAGTGTACTTGTCATGTGTAGAGAGCTTGTCCGTCTCACTGGTGACGTGGTTCGTGGCACCCCAATCATAGTACCAGTTGGTGTCGACGCCATATGAAGCAGCAATGTTGGCACCTTTTTCACCACGATCACCATCATCCTTCTTGTCATCGGAGTAATGCCACCAGCAGTCACTCGCAAGGTGGCCATGGATCTTGCATATCTGGCAGTCGGTGTTGACGTATGGTGTAGGAGTACGGTCGGGGCGGCGGCCACAACCCTCACGGTGGTAGAGGTCACCTCCATCACAGTGGTCATCACGCCGACTGTCATCACGTCGTTCATCATGATGATCACGACGCTAGTTGTCATGGTCATTATCACGGCAGTCACGGTAGTTGCGGTAGTCACCATCACCACCACATGGAGGCGACCAGCCACATGGAGGAGAGCCTGCGCGGGGGGAGGGGTGCGGCCGCGCGGGCGACTATCGCGCTTGGTGACGTTGGCCAAAGAAGAGAAGGAGCCAGATGGCTCCTCCACGCCATTGCGCCTGTCATCGTATAGATTGTCGAGGGAGGTGCTCGGGTTGCCGTTGACGGAGGTGATGAGAGAGTTGTAGTGGTTCTTGTCAAGGCCGCTTAGGATGTAGATGACGAGATCGTCATCTTCAATGGGTTTGCCAAGGGCCGCTAGTTCTGAGGTGAGGCCCTTCATCTTGGTGAAGTAGGCATCTGTAGACATGGTAAGTTTCTTGGTGTCGTGGAGTTGGCTCCGAAGGTGTTGTACCCTAGATCTCGACGTGGAGATGAACATGGCATTGATGCATGCCTAGGCATGAGCGGTGGAGTTCATACCGAGAACATGAGAGAGGATGTCTGGTGACAGCGAGTTCAGCAGGAACCGAAGAACCTGTTGATCCCGTGCCATCCATGCAGCGTAGATGGGGCTCGTCGTGATTTTCTTCCCGTTTTTGTCCTCAGACTCCACGGTCTTGGGTGGCGCCTTGTCGGTGCCGTCGAGCAGGCCCATCACATCAGCTCCGCGGAAGGCAGGATACATGAGGGCCTTCCACAAAAGGAAGTTGGACCTCGTGAGGTGCTGCGCCGGTGGCGTACCGAGGGCAGCAGCCAGGGCAGCGGTTAACAAAGAGGAACTCATCGTGATTTTGGGTTGTTGGAGCGGCAGCGGCAGCTTGAGGAAGCGGCGGCGACGACGATCTTGAAGGGTTTTGTAGGGGTCGTAGAGGCGGTGGCTATAGAAGCGGCGGCGGCGACAATCTTGTAGGGTTTTTGTAGGATCATAGAGCCCACGGCGCAGCTGGAAAAACGGCGGCGGCGGCAATCATAGGTGTCTAGGGTTTCTGTTTTTGGTTGTGGTCGTGGGCGATGGTGATGCGCTCGACTTTCGACGTAGAGCTCGTTGGGAACCCCAAGAGGCAGGTACGATGAGCACAACAGTAAGTTTTCCCTCAGTTATGAAACCAAGGTTTAATCGAACCAGTAGGAGCAAGGAAACACCCCAAAGGTGTTACTAGCTAAGCTTTGGCAGGGCGCACTACCGGTGTTAGTAGCAACGTGGACACCTGCAAAACACAACCACAGAACTTTGTCCCCAACTTGCGATGAGGTTGTCAACCTCACCGTGTTTTGCGGAAAACAAAGGATTAAACGTATCGAATGGAAAGAAGTAAAAGTTTGCAGAAAGTAAACACAAAGCAGTAAAAGATTGTAAATTGTATGTAAATAAAAAGGACCGGGATCCATAGTTCACTAGAGGTGGCTCTCCTTAGATAAATAACATGTTGGGTGAACAAATTACAGCGGGGCAATTGACAAACACCGAGAAAGCAATACATGCATATACTAATCATCTTGACTCCTCTGAGACTTGATTGGGCATTACAACATAATACATAGACCGCCATCCAACTACATCTATGACTAATAATCCACCTTCAGGTTATCATCCGAACCCCCTCCAGTATTAAGTTGCAAGCAACAGATTATTTCTTTACGAACTGCGTGTAAAGTAAACAATACGATTGTTCTATGGACAAAGGATTGTTGTTTTCTGCCTAGTAGCAACAACACATCTAGTACCTTAGAGATTTCTGTCACTTCCCCAGATTACCAGAGGCATGAACCCACTATCGAGCATAAATACTAACTCTTGGAGTTGCTAGCATCTACTTGGCCAAGATAGCTACTAACAACGGAAAGCATGCAAGATCTCAAATAACAAAGACATGATAGAATCAATAATCATTCTGAAATAGCATCTCAATATCCATCGGATCCCTGCAAACACAACATGTATGGATTACAAATAGATGATCTTGATCATGAACGAAGCTCACAAGATCTAAACATGAAAGCACAAAGGAGGAGAAACCAACCATCTAGCTACTACATGGATCCGTAGTCCAAGGATGAACTACTCACGCATCACACCGGAGGCTTGCATGGTGATGAAGAAGGCCTCCAGGGTGAATTCCCCTCTCCGACAGGGTGCCGGGAAGAGCTTCAGATCCCTCCCGATCTAGGGATGGAGATGACGGCGGCTACAAACTCTTTCGTGGATTGTTAATCGGATACTTAGGGTTTACGTCCCGAGGGCATCTTATAGTCGGAAGGGGAGGCCGAGGGGGTGCCGGGAGCCACCACACCACCCCCTGGCGTGGGCCCAGCCTGGCCGTGTGGCCAGGTGGTGTGGCCGGCCCCTGGCCCTTCTCCGTCTCGTATTCTAGCACTTGATCCCTTCCGAAAAAATAGGCACTTTGGCTTTTGTCCCGTCCAATTCCGAGAATATTCATTTTCTGACTTTCCTAGAACCAAAAACAGCAGAAAACAGGCAGCTGGCACTGTGGCTCTTGTTAATAGGTTAGTCCAAGAAATCATATGAAAAGTACTCCAAAGTTGGAACAAAACACAAGAAAGTGGATAAAACCAAGCATGGAACATCAAAAATTATAGATACATTTGCAATGTATCAAACGGCGACAGCAAGCTGCGGCGGCGGCAGATCGTGGCGGTGACAGCGGCTTTGCACTAGTAGAAGATGGGCCTTTGGTTCGGGCCACTAGTCCTGGCCGTGGCTGGGGCCAGGACTAATGGTCCGAACCAGACGGCCCGAGGAGGCCGAGGTACTTTGTCCTGGTCTGTAAGGAACCATTAGTCCCGGTTTGAGATACAAACCGAGACAAACGGGTTTGGGCACACGCGCGTGCTCCTAGCAGAACCTTTAGTCCCGGTTTGTATCTCAAACCGGGACTAAAGGCCGGGCCCTATATATATGCACCCAGCCCTCCACTCTCTCCTTTTTTTTCCTATGTGAGAGGTGGGTATAACTTTGTGCTAACTTTTTTTCTTCATATGCACTAGAGGTGTTCGGTGAAATGCCTGTTAGAGCGATGCCACTTGAGTTCACACAAGACAAAATATGATATGAGGTGCCAGAGCGACACTTAAGGTTTCTCCTGTTTGTTTGAAGTGTCCTAAAAGGTTAGCAACTATTTTCTCGTTTTGACCGCGCGGTACTAATTTAAGCATCGTGATTGCGTTTGATATATATGCATGGTTGTATGATGCAGATGAGCCACCCATGGATGTATGGTGACCGACGCTCTAACGCTTACAGAGAAGGCGTGCGTTCTTTTCGCCTTGTGGCCGAGGCGAACAAGCGGCGGGATGGTTTTATGTGTTGTCCATGTGTTGAATGTCGGAATGAGCAGGCTCACACTTCCTCTAGAGTCATTCAGAGCCACCTGCTTCGGTCCGGTTTCATGTCCGGCTATAATGTTTGGACCAAGCACGGAGAAAGAGGGGTTATGATGGAAGACGGTGATGAAGAAGAGAACGATGATGACAACTACCGATCTATGTTCCCTGAATACGATGATACCGTAGTTGAAGATAATGAAGAAGAAGGGGGTGAAGAACAGGAACCAGATGAGCCCGTTGATGATTTTGGTCGGGTCATTAGTGATGCAAGGCGAGACTGCGACACAGAAAAGGAGAGGTTGCAGTTCGAGCAGATGTTACAGGACCACAACACATTGCTGTACCCAACTTGTGAAGATGGCCAGAAGAAGCTGGGTAGCACACTGGAATTGTTGAAGTGGAAGGGAGAGACCGGTATGACTGACTCGGGATTTGAAAAGTTGCTGGTAATAATGAAGAAGCTGCTTCCCAGAAATAACCAATTGCCCTCCAGTACGTCCGAAGCAAAGAAACTTGTATGCCCTCTAGGATTAGATGTGTAGAAGATACATGCATGCCCTAATGACTACATCCTCTACCGCGGTGAGAAGTACGAGAATATGGATAAATGCCCGGTATGCACTGCATTGCGGTATAAGATCAGAAAAGATGACCCTGGTGATGTTGAGGGCGAGCCACCCAGGAAGAGGGTTCCTGCCAAGGTGATGTGGTATGCTCCTATAATACCACGGTTGAAACATTTATTCAGAAATAAAGAGCATGCCAAGTTGTTGCGATGGCACATGGAAGACCGTAAGAAAGACGGGATGTTGAGGCACCCGGCTGATGGTCGGCAGTGGAGAAAAATTGAGAGAGACTTCCCGGACTTTGCTGGTGACGCAAGGAACTTATGGTTTGGTCTAAGGACCGATGGCATGAATCCTTTTGGGGAGCAGAACTGCAGTCACAACACCTGGCCCGTGACTCCATGTATCTACAACCTTCCTCCTTGGTTGTGCATGAAACGGAAGTTCATTAAGATGCCAGTGCTCATCCAAGGCCCGAAGCAACCTGGCAACGACATTGATGTGTACCTAAGGCCATTAGTTGATGAACTTCTACAGTTGTGGGCCAAACCAGGTGTACGTGTGTGGGATGAGCACAAACAGCAGGAATTTGACCTACAACCGTTGCTGTTTGTAACCATCAATGATTGGCCTGCTCTTAGTAACATTTCAGGACAGACGAACAAAGGATACAATGCATGCACGCACTGTTTATATGAGACTAAAAGTATATATCTGGATAAATGTAGAAAGAATGTGTACCCGTACAATCGTCGTTTTCTTCCGCCCAGTCATCTCTTAAAGAAGAAAGGCAAGCATTTCAATGGCAAGGCAGAAACGCGGATGAAGCCTGTCCCCCGTAGTGGTTCTGATGTATTTGGTATGGTCAAGGATTTTGATGTAATCTTTGGAAAGGGTCCTGGAGGACAACCTGTTCCGAAAGACCCCATTACCGGACACGCACCCATGTGGAAGAATAAATCTATATTTTGGGAGCTACCCTATTGGAAAGTGCATGAGGTCCGCTCTGCAATCGACGTGATGCACCTGATGAAGAATCTTTGCGTGAATATTCTAGGCTTCCTGGGCTTGTATGGGAAGTCAAAAGATACCCCGACAGCATGGGAGGACCAGCAACATCATAAAGGACGAGACGGCAAGCATCCAGGGCAGTTTCAAGGGCTTGCCAGCTACGCTCTTACCAAAGTAGAGAAGGAAATCTTTTTTGAAGTCCTTTTCAGTATCAAGGTCCCGTCTGGCTTCTCGTCGAATATAAAGGGAATAGTAAATATGAAAGAGAAAAAATTTCAAAACCTAAAGTCTCATGACTGCCACGTTCTTATGACGCAATTGCTTCCAGTTGCATTGAGGGGAATTCTACCAGAAAATGTTCGACTAGCCATTGTGAAGGTATGTGCATTCCTCAATGCAATTTCTTAGAAGGTAATCGATCGAGAAATTCCATCAGGGTTATAGATTGATGTGGTCCAATTTCTGGTCAGCTTCGAGTTGTTGTTCCCGCCATCCTTCTTCAATATTATGACGCACCTCCTAGTTCACCTAGTCGAAGAGATTAGAATTCTCGGTCATGTGTTTCTACACAATATGTTCCCCTTCGAGAGGTTCATGGGAGTCTTAAAGAAATATGTTCATAACCGTGCTAGGCCAGAAGGAAGCATCTCCAAGGGCTATGGAACAGCGGAGGTCATTGAGTTTTGTGTTGACTTTCTTCCTGACCTTAAGCCGATTGGTGTTCCTGAATCTCGGTATGAGGGGAGGATGACTGGAAAAGGCACACTACGAAGGAAATCAATGGTATGTAGGGACGGGCATTCTTTCACTCAAGAACACTACACAGTTCTACACAATTCCACCGTGGTGGCTCCGTATATTGAGAAACACAAGAATATTCTACGCTCCGAAAACTCGGGGAAGCCTGAAACCTTGATTAAAGGGGAACACGAGAAGAATTTTGGCAATTGGTTGCAGACACATCTCATGAATAACACCACTGTTAGAGATGAGTTATACTCGTTGGCCAGGTTACCATCTTCGACTATATGTACTTTCCAAGGGTACGAGATAAATGGGAATACATTTTAAACGATCGCCCAAGATAAAAAGAGCACCAACCAGAAGGAGACATATTAGGGGTACATAGAGGAGATATGGGAACTTGACTATGGACCTACTTTTAAGGTCCCTTTGTTTCGGTGCAAATGGGTCAAGCTGACAGGAGGCGGGGTACATGTAGACCAAAAGTACGGCATGACAACAGTGGATCTCAACAATCTTGCGTACATGGATGAACCATTCGTCCTAGCCAACGATGTGGCTCAGGTTTTCTATGTGAAGGACATGTCTACCAAACCGAGAAAAAGGAAAGATAAGCAAAAGCATACAGAATACAATGAGACAAAGCGCCACATAGTTCTTTCAGGGAAAAGAAACATCGTGGGAGTGGATGACAAGACAGACATGTCATAAGATTACAATAAGTTTCATGAAATTCCGCCCTTCAAAGTGAAAACTGACCCAAGCATCCTGTTAAATGATGAAGATTCTCCATGGCTACGGTGCAGAAGAAAACCACAACACTAGATGTTGGTGATGTGTAATAATGTATTAAACCTTTTATTTGAGACATAAATCTATGTAATGTATTAAACCTTTTATTTGAGACATAAAGGTCCCCTTTCATGTAATACATCTTGCGGGTTCTGAGCCGCGGGAGGTGATCACCCAAAGAGAAGGAATCATCATAAGAGAAGGAACCCACAAACACTAAGGATACATAGCACAACTGAAAATTAAGATACATAGCACAACTGAAAATTAAGAAACATGCCTAATGTTGGAGTGATTCAGTCATGCTCCTGCCTAGCCCTGTAATACGCGCCACAGTAGTCGTCGTAGTCGCCGGCGCCGTCGTCGCTGTCGTCGTCGGGGTCGCCGTAGTCGAACCTTGAAGGTTGGGCACGCGTGGGCTGGATTTGAGGGTACCGCAGGCGGGGGTTATTGCCGGTCGTGTTGTAGGCCATGACACTCTGGAGAGTCCGGCCACGCCACCACAGCCGACGGCCGGCCTCGTTGAAGTTCGAAGGAGGTGGGCCATCCTCCTCGTGCCTGGCGAGCGCCCTCTCACACCGATTGATGAAGAAGGCTTCCCAAGTCGGGAAATAGTCGGGATGCCAGTTGGGATTCCTCCGCTGCTCTGGCGTGAGCTCGAGGTAGTAGTGGTTCGTGATGGCCATCCGGTGCTCCACACCTAGAGGGACAGGAGGTGTCGGCACGCCTCCGGCGCTCAGCATCCAGCCGGTGGGGAAGCGGTAGCCCGGTGGGCAGGGGTAGTTCGAGGCGCAAAGCGCCTCCGCCTCCCAGGTGGTTAGAGATACGATGGAAGCCATGGGAAGAGAATGATGAGTCTAGATGTGATATGTAAATGGAGGCCAAGCGTACATATATGTACTGAAAAAATGGCGGGAAGATAGAGGTGGGAACCGGTGGAAAGCGCGGGAACGCAGTGGCGCGGGAAACTTTCATCCCGGGTGGGGGCTCAAACCGGGACAAAATATGGGGGGCCTTATTTGGGGGAGGCTTATCTAGGAGGGCCTTATCTGGGTGGTGGCTAACCTTTAGTACCGGCTAGTGGGTGCAACCGGGACTAAAAGTGGTTTTTGTGTCATCTAACAAAACTGTCGGTGGGATAAGGACGCGTGGGTAACCTTTAGTACCGGCTGGTGGGTGCAACCGGGACTAAAGCTGTCGGCAGGATAAGGACGCGTGGGTGGACGCACTGCTCGATGAGATAAAGCATGTAGCGCACGACACCCTGTCGGAGGAAGAAGACAAAGTAGAAGCGGCGCCGTGCCTATAAAAGGAGCATCGCTACGCCATGGCAAGTAGCTCAACAAGCCAATATGGATGTAGAGTTTCATCCCCATGGATGGAGGAAAGGGTTGGGAAATCTCCCATGGCAGAACTTCTCAAAGATGCCCTTGGTGCACACGCCCTATGGCATCTTCGGAAGTTCCGCCTCAGAAAATATTTTCCTGCTAGCCCGTGAAAGACTCCATCTCCGCCTCCCTGGGGGTTAGAGGTATGGTGGAAGCCATGGGATAGAGTGGAGAGAGGCGGCAGATATGAGTCTAGATGTGCTATGGCAACGACCAAGCCTACATATATATAGTGAGAAATGGCGGGAAGTCAGAGGAGGGAAGCGGTGGAAAAGGCGGGAAGAAAACATGCGGGAAAAAATAAGGCAGGAAGAAATAAGGCGGGAAGAAACAGACCTTTAGTACCGGTTTCGCCCAAATTTTTTATCAACCAGGACTAAAGGGGCTACCCTCGTACGGAGAAAGCTATAGGGGTAGACGATCCGGGGCCCCCAGTCTAGAGTTTCGCCGGAGGAAGACCACTGGAGCGTCGGAATCACACGAAAATGGCAAAATGGTTAATAGTTTGACTAGTTAGAACAATTATTTTATAAAACAGAAAATTGATTTAAATCTCTTATTCAAATTCAAGGACTTTTATGTTAAATATTTAGTGAGATTCAAAAATATGCAAAATATAATAGTTAATGCATTTTTAAATTGAAAATGGCAAAATTGTTAATAGTTTGACTAGTTAGAATAATTATTTTATAAAACAGAAAATTGATTTGAATCTCTTATTCAAATTCAAGCACTTTTTATGTTAAAAATTTAGTGAGATTCAAAAATATGCAAAATATAATAGTTAATGCATTTTTAAATTGAAAATGGCAAAATGGTTATTAGTTTCACTAGTTAGAATAATTATTTTATAAAACAGAAAATAGATTTGGATTACTTATTCAAATTCAAAAACTTTTCATGTTGAAATTTTTCTCAAATTCATAAGTATGCAAAAAGTGTATAATTCAAATGTTTAAAAAATATGCTAATTGAATTTTTTTTAAACAGGCGCGCCCCTGGGGTGAAAATTTTGAAAAAAGGACCTTTAGCCCCGGTGCGTGCTACACACCGGAACTAAATGTGTGGCGTTGGCGCGCGCGCGTTGGGCGGTGCCGAAAACCCTTTAGTCCCGGTGGGTGGCACGCACCGGGACTAAAGGGGGGACCTTTAGTCCCGGTCCGTATAACGCATCGGGACTAAAGGGTCTTTAGTCCTGGTCCGTATACTAAAGGACCCTTTAGTCCTGGTGCGTTATACAGACCGGGACTAAAGGTCCTTCCCCTTATATCACGCACCCCTTCACTCCCCCACCATCTCCACTCACTGCAGGGGAAATCGCGGGCGAGGACGACGAACGACGCCGGCAGGCTGCCCGTCCGCGCTATCGCTGTCTCACCGGCAAACACCGCCGCACCACCACCTCTCCAGTCGTCGTGCGCCTGCATCCCCGTCGGCCAGGTAATAAACCTCAGTGAAGCGCGCAGCAGGGGAGGCCGGCGCGTGCAGCAGGGGAGGCCGGCGCGTGCAGTAGATGGCGGCCGCGCGCGCAGCAGGGGAGGCCGGCGGCTGGCTGGCGACCGCGCGCAGTAGATGGCGGCCGCGCGCGCAGCAGGGGAGGCCAACGGCTGGCTGGCGGCAACGCGCGCAATAAGGGGAGGCCGGCGGCTCCGGGCGAGCTCCGGCCAGTGAGCGCAGGCGAGCCAGCCAGCGAGAGGCGCAGGCGAGCCAGCCAGCGAGAGGCGCAGGCGAGCCAGCCAGGGGGAGGCGAGCCGGCCGGCGGCTCCTCTTTATTTTTTTTATTTTGTAGTGTATATAGTGAATTGTAATATTATTTAGTAGTGTAATATTATTTAGTAGTGTAATATTATTTAGTAGTATATATAGTAGTGTAATATTATTTAGTAGTATATATAGTAGTATATTGCATTATAGTAGTATATTGTAATATTATAGTATTATATATATAGTAGTATATTGCATATATTGATGAATATTTATATATAGTAGTATATTGCATATATAGTAGTCCTCACGGGCAGCCCGGAGATAGGGATAGGGTGGTGGTGCTCGCGGGCCCCCGGACTTAGGGTTAGAGTGGTGGTGCTCGCGGGCCCCGGAGATAGGGTTAGGGTGGTGGTGCTCGCGGCCCCCGGACTTAGGGTTAGAGTGGTGGTGCTCGTGGGCCCCCAGAGATAGGGTTAGGGTGGTGGTGCTTGCGGGGCCCCGCACTTAGGGTTAGGGTTAGGGCATCACTAGAATTTTGCTATTGTTTAGTATTATTGTAGCAAATTGCGTGTTTATATTATTGTTTAGTATTATTTTATGTAGCAATATTGAATGAAATTTTTTATTGTGTGCATTTTGTAGAAAACTATGGATCCAATCTAGAGAGACCTAGCACAGGAAGAAATTCTCGAGGATATGATCAACGACACCTCCCATGTTGATCCACCCGAATCTCCGTCGATTTATCTGAACCCCTCCGGTGAGGAAGAGGAGGTCGGCCAAAATGATCAAGGAGAAGCCGACGGCTCCGGTGGTGGAGAAGCCGACGGCTCCGGTGGTGAAGAAGCCGACGGCTTCGGTGGACCCTTAACGAAGTCCGGCGAGGTATATATATGAAGTCTGGTGATCAGTAGATGCATTAACTGAGTTGTATATATATATATAAATTGATGAATGTTTCTTCTCTTAGGCCTCCACATCGAGCAAAAAATATTCCAAACGAGGCCCGGCCAAAAGTTGGACGCGTCTACGCGTTATACAATTACGGTGGTATCACCACGGGGTGAACCGTTGGAACCCGAAAAGGCTAAAACTGTATTTAAACAACAATGCAGAGTTATGGTTAGGGATCGCATCCCGATCACCGTTCAAGAGTGGAATAAGACCAAAGGGGCGAAAGAGGGTGAGTTTGTCGCTGACAGGTGCAAAGAGGGTCTTTGGAATGACCTCGTGACACATTTCACCCTGCCAGAATGTGAGGATGATGCTGACACGACTGCATTGAGGAAGAAAGTCAAGCAGTGGACTCTTACGAAGATGGCCAAACTATTCAAGAACTGGAAGAAAGCATTATGGCAAAAGTATCAGAAGATGAAGACTCCTCCTAAATTGGAATGCTATCTAACGAAGCAGCATGCTAACTGGGATGCATTTGTGAAGTACAAGGAGTCAGAACCTGCTACGGAAAAGTCAAAAACAAGAAAAATGTTGCGATGAAGAAATATCACCATCACCTGGGGCCAGGGGCTACGCGGCTGCCATGCCAAAGTGGGATGCTAAAGAGAATGACCTGTTTGCTAAAGGGATCACTCCAGAACCAATGCGCGAAGAATGGGATCTGAGGGCAAGGAATTGGTTCCTTGGGCATGGGAGTGAGTATGACGAAAGTACAGGGGACCTTATTTGCAGTGACGGGATTAGGATACCCCGGGATACATGGCAGAAAGTGGTGAAGGAGATTAAAGCGGGGACAACAAAGTTCCGTCCCGATAGAGAGAAAGACTTGCTGACAAAGGTCCTCGGGAATGACGAACGCAGAGGACGTGTACGAGGCCTTGGCCCTAGTTATACGTGGGAGATGGGATTTCCCAAAGACAGAGATACTTATAGGAGCCGAGAGAGAGCAAAGAGGTGACGGCAGGAGGAGGAGGGAGACAGGTTCACCGAGTTGCTAGGAACACTTCGAATGCATCAGCAACAGATTGACGAACTTCGAGGAGCAGCGTGCCTGCAAGATCCCGTACTCGATATTACCGCCGTCCCATCTCAGCGGAGAAGCAGCGTGGCTGAATCAGAGGTCCCTTCTGACGATGCACGTATGGTAGCTGGCGGTCCCGGCTACCCCGTGGATGGAATCAAGGAGCAGGCATCTTGTGAGCTCCATCAGAAGGTGAGGAACCTATCCATCAAGGTGGCGGTCGGATGTGCTTTACCTTGTCCACCTGGCGCATGCTGGCATGGCCGTGGGATTCCAGCTGGCTATGCTAAAGTTGTTGTGGATGAAATCGCAAGGGGGTGGGACTCAATGGAGCTTGACATCCCTGGACCTAAAGGTGAGAGGACACTCGGAGAAGTACCGGGTGGTATCATTCTATGGGACAAGAACAACATCAAGCTTCCAGGCTAGACGCCAAAGCCAACACCGCCTCCGAGTCGTCGCATGTCACCTTCACCTCCATCACCTCCAAGAAGCCCACCCCATGACTACGACCACCATAGCCCGAGTCCATCTCGATCTCCGCCGCAGCCTCTGATTAGTACTAAACGATGCAGCAGCCCAAAACGACAAATGTCGCCCCTCCCAAGAGTACCTCATAAGAATCTTCGCATCAGACCTTACGATCATATTGACGAGGAAACCGACATGATCGTAAAGGCCGAATGTGTTGCGTAGCTTCAAAAGAAGAAACCCGAGCCCGCCCTGGTATACACCGAGAAGCAAAAAGCGTATGCACTTTCTTTTCTGAACACAAAATCGCAATATGAATCGCACCATAAGCCAGATGACTATCGACGCACACTTCAGAAGGAAGTGAAGAAGACCAAATCAAGTAGAAGTGCAAGCAGGAGCAAATCATCAGGTCAAAGTGCAACCGAGAAAAGAATGGACGTCCCCCAGCTCGGGAAACAGGCCAAAACATCGATCCCACCCCTCCATGTGTTATCCTATGACACTCCCCAGCAGGATATGGAAGAAGCTAAGAAGCTTGCGGCCGCTATGAATGTGACTGTTTAGGAATTGCTAGGTGCCCAGGACGATAAGTTACCCAAGGCTCAGGTAGTCCCTACATATGTCCCAGGGTAGCCTCTGGTCAGCTTTGAGCAGTTTCAACAACTGCCAACACAAATGCGGAGTTTACATAACTAGTACTTGAAAGCCGTAAAGAAGGAGAGAATAATGATCGTGGCGAAAGTCCCACATGACTACTACTTCCGAGAAGAAGAGGTCCATGTTGAGTTTCCAGAACTCTTCCAGTTATACAGTTTCGACGCCCTCGACAAAAGTCTCATGAGTTGCTATTGTCTGTAAATTGTTGAATTCATTGTCTATATATAAGTTGTTCATTTTTTCAGTTGTTCAGTTCATTGCATATAATTATCCTCATTATATCCTTTTGTACTCTGTTATTATGCAGAATGAAGATAATGGAATGTAAAAGAAGGTCACTCTTTAGTGTTGGGTTCATTGACCCAGATAAAATACATTGTCAGACGCTAAAGGATAAACCCTAGGAGACGCAGGAAAACCTTCTAAGGTTTCTAACAGAGCAACATTTCTATGACCACATACTGTTTCCTTACAATTTCCGGTGAGGGTCTTACTATGTTGTACACATTCACTTTTTCTTACTCGATGTTAAATATAATTGATGAGTTACTGATATATATATAAACGTGTGCAGTTTTCACTAGATTCTCATGGACATTCAACTTGATAAGGGAAGAGTTGAAGTCATGGACCCATCAAAGAGACCCCTGGAACAGTTTAGGGACATGCATGACATGCTCCATAGGTAATTTCCGTGCTACATCGGTCTCTTTATTTGATTTCCTAAGATATCACGTAATAAATAACTCATTCATTCATTTTCTTTGCCGGGCAAGGTTTGGAGCATGTTCAAGAGTAGGGTTAAGGGTTCCTTTAGTAAGGAGCTAACGTTTACTCTGGTCTCGGTAAGTAATACGTGATATGTTCGCGCATCTCTTTACTTCTAGTTTCAAGACAATTATGACGCTAGATTATAATTTTGATTGAATTCTATTCTCGTAAAGTGCACGAGGCAGCCACAGGGGACGAATCTATGTGGATTCTACGTTTGCGAGTTCATTCGCACGTTTTTCACTGAGCACAAAGATTATAGAGTCGATGTAAGCAATACATTCACAACATTATTTTATTACCGTCACTTTTTGTTATCATGATTGATATTCATATTGATCTCCTTTTCTTATATAGTTCGAGAGAACGCGGGATCAGCTCCTACCAGAGCAACGCGTACGAGGAATTGCTGAAGAACTGGCAGGATTCTTGATGAACGAGATGATAGATGACGCCGGGGAATTTAGCGTGAATAGGCGCTACCGATGATCCCCGACCGTGTAATTAAATCGTCAAATTGTGATCTCCATGTAACTATCATGATCATGTATATATTTGTATGCTCGATCTGAAGAGAAGTTATCTTATCTATGCATGAGCGTGTACGGTATGTGGTAGCGTAGAAAACTATTTTTGAAATGAAAAAGACAAAAAAAAGATACAAATTGAATTCTCTGCCGCGGCAGAGAAAGTGCCTAAACTTCTGTCGCGGCAGAGAACCATTTGTCCCGGTTCGCGACTAATGGGGGGGCACCCAGCGCCCGCAGAGACGGCCACGTGGATACCCATTGGTCCCGGATGGTAAGCGGTCCGGGACTAGTGGGGGGGGGCCTTTAGTCCCGCCCCTCCAGTCCCGGTTACCAGGACCGGGACCAAAACCCCTTACGGGCCGGGACTGGAGGCCCTTTTTCCACTAGTGTTGGGAAGCGGCGGCGGCGGCGGGTTGTGGCGGCTAGGTCATGGAAGAGTTTGCTCTGATATCATGTTGATTTTCGTGGGCGAAACCGTACCCCCGTCCGGTATGGGCTACGTGTTAATATAGGCCAGAAAGAGCTCCTAGCGTGCAGTACATGACACATATAGGAATTGGTGTACTACACCGTATTCCTATAATTACTTAACATCTATTACAAATATATGTCTAACACACGTCACAATAATTTGATGTATGGATCTATCGCGACGTCTTACCATGCGCATGCTTTGCCGGTGAACGTGGAAACATTACATTATACCTAGATACATCCATATCTGGATAAATCTAAAACAACTATTTTAAAACGGATGAAATTAATTTTGATAGAGCAATCGGCAGGAGCAAACCTTATATTTCGTGGAAACAACATTTTGGAAACTGTATCACAAACTCAACCGGTACGTACGTGCAACAGCCGCGGGGAGAGGCGACCCCAACGAGAAAAACCCATCTAGGGTTCCACACCCCTCGCCGGCGACATCGATGGTCCGCTCCATCTTCGGTGGCCCTAGGGCCTTGGAGGTGTCGCGGACCATGACCTCTCGCCGGCGGGAGGTTTTTTGTTCTTTGTTTCGTCTGCTTTTCAGTGTCTTCTTTGGAATATTGAGATGACGGCTACGTCAAGTCATAATAAGGTCATCCCTACTTTATCCCTGCTTCGGTGGTGCATCTAGCGCTAATGGAGGACGCGTGTAGTCGTTTGCCTAGCGGATCTCCTGAAATTCTATCCGTTTTTGTGTTAGTCGGTTTGTTTTCAGGTCAGTCTTTTCCGTTCTACGGATGGCATCATTGGCCATGGTTGCTACTCTAGTGCGCTGGTCCATTGTGGTCTTAGCACGACGACTTCACATATGTCTACTACAACAAGCTTTGCCCGACCCCGGTGATGGAGGGGCGAGGACGGCGACGCGCCTTCGGCTCACGCTATTGTTTGTAGTCGTCGCTAGGTGGTCCATTAACCTATTTAAATTTTTATTCCTTTTGGGTCTATTTGTACTATTGTTGATGATTACTAATAGATCGGTGGAATTTCGAAAAAAAATGGAAACTGTTTGCGTTGCGCCCGTTAACATGTCGTTCATCATATGACATACATTGTTGTAGACTTGTAGTGGTAACTTATTTGATTGATTAGGTTGGAATAAGTATAGGGAGATGCGTGTGTGTGACTCATAGTGCGAAATTGGCATACAATTTAGGATTTAGGGTTTATGGTGTGAAATTAATTTTGATAGAGCAATCGGTTTAGGGTTTAGGGTTTAGGGTTTACGGTTTAGGGTTTAGGTTTAGGGTGTGAAATTAATTTTGATAGAGCAATCGGCAGGAGCAAACCTTATATTTCGTGGAAACAACATTTTGGAAGCTGTATCACAAACTCAACCGGTACATATGTGCAACAGCCGCGGGGAGAGGCAACCCCAACGAGAAAAACCCATCTAGGGTTTCGCACCCCTCGCCGGCGAGGTCGGTGGTTCGCTCCGCCTTCGGTGGCCCTAGGGCCTTGGAGGTGTCGTGGACCACGACCTCTCGTCGGTGGGAGGTTTTTCGTTCTTTGTTTCGTCTGCTTTTCAGTGTCTTCTTTGGAATATTGAGATGACGGCTACGTCAAGTCATAATAAGGTCATCCCTACTTTATCCCTGCTCCGGTGGTGCATCTAGCGCTAATGGAGGACGCGTGTAGTTGTTTGTCTGGCGGATCTCCTAAAATTCTGTCAGTTTTTATGTTAGTCGGTTTGTTTTCAGGTCAGTCTCTTCCGTTCTACGGATGACATCATTGGCGATGGTTGCTACTCTAGTGGCTGGTCCATTATGGTCTTAGCACGACGAATTCACGCCTGTCTACTACAACCAGCTTTGCCCGACTTCGGTGATGGAGGAGCGAGGACGGCGACGCGCCTTCGGCTCACGCTATTGTTTGTAGTCGTCGCTAGGTGGTCCATTGATCTATTTATAATTTTTATTACTTTTGGGTCTATTTGTATTATTATTGATGATTATTAATAGATCGGTGGAATTCGGAAAAAAAAATGGAAACTGTTTGCGTTGCGCCCGTTAACATGTCGTTATCATATGACATACATTGTGGTAGACTTGTAGTGGTAACTTATTTGATTGATTAGGTTGGAATAAGTATAGGGAGATGCGTGTGTGTGACTCATCGTGCGAAATTGGCATACAAGATTCTATTTACAGTACGGGGAGTTCCTTCTTTAGATAAAAAGAGGGAGATTCTAAAGAGTGCAATACTTGTTTAGAGTTTGCAAGTTTCGTCCAAAATTGAGCTTTGTGTTATGGAACTCGATCCTGCCTTTTTTTTTCTTTTTGAGGGTTGATCCTGCCTATTTCTGCGTTAGAAAGCAGAGAATAAAGTGAGTCAGGCTTCTCCGGACAAAAATCTATGGGCTAGCCGCAGCAACAAAAATCTATAGCCCATACGTGCAGAAGGCCCGGCTTCTCTGGACATGGACTGGAGTTTTAGAATTGAGGAATACCTGGGCTACCGGGCTAGCGATGGGAAATAGAATCAGCCAGCTCATATACGGATCTCTTTCCTTTTGGAATGTTGTTAAGTTTCGTTCTAAAAATGATATTTTTCAAAAATTCCACCAATCTATTAATAGGTCTTTGGACTACCTAGCGACGATTACAAACACTAGCGCGAGCCAAATCCGCGCCGCTGTCGTCGCCCGTCCAGCACCGGAGCCGGGGAAACCTTGTGTACTCGAGATTGTTGCAGTAGACAGGAGGGAAATCGTTGTGCTAAAAGACCAACGGACCCACGCACTAGAGCAACAAGCAGAAAACTATAGATTGGAAGAGATTAACCAAATTACACCGATGAATACACCTACCAGATCACAAGAGATTCATCCGACACACCACTCCACACGTCCTCCATCGGTGCTAGACAAACCACCGGAGCGAGAAAGGACTTTATTCTAATTTCTGGATGTAGCCGCCGCCTCCAAGAAGGTCTGTCACACCTCCAAGACTCTTAAGTCACCGGAGACGGGGAATTAATTAGAAATAGGTATTCGGTTTGATCTAGTAAGAGAACGGCTAAACCCGGGAAATCTTAATTCCATAATGCCATTTTTCCAGGGGAGGGGTACAAATGAAATGAAAATGAATTGATAAAATATTCCTAATTTTTTTTGCTACTTATACTTTTGCCAAGTGGATCAAGGCAGTGGATTGTGAATCCACCATGCGGGTTCAATTCCCGCCGTAGATAATATAAAGCTAATATGCGAAGTTGTCAAAGTAGGGGTTTGTCCAGATTGTACTTGTTCAAAAAAGATAGATTGTTTTGATCAACTTGATTGGGATTATCCAGGCTAGTTAGTAAAGGCAACGATGTGTGTGGTTGAACGGCTGTGTGCATCTCAGTTGTGCAGAGACCAGGTGTAAAACATTGCTTTGAGTAATATATGCGTCCATTTAAAAAAAAAAGTAAAGGCAACGGCGTCACCGGCGGGAGGATAGAAACCTACATGAGTTTTCCCAGCCGCCTCATGTTCCCGATCTCCTCTCTCCAACTCCCTTACCGGTTAGATCGCTTGCTTCATACGTGTATGTCCTTTTACAAAATAATCTGTGTGCTTTTTTTTGCGAACAATAATCTGTGTACTTTTGCTTGAACTAAATTAAAATTTAGTGCAATTGAACAAACGTTTTGAACTTGTGGCACTTCCCAAATCAGCAGAAAAGGCATAGCTGTGGGCTTGCTACTAATAATCGCCTTTTGATGCGCTAGGAGTGGAAATCGCACCGGGCGGCGTGGATTGCGATCGCTGGCCCAGTTTGCCCAGTACTCCGTTCGTTTCGTAGTACTCCTTCCGTTTTAAAATATAAAATGTTTTAGCTTTATGAAAGTAGTGTATTTATATCCCTTTTAGTTTCTAGATTCATTCCAAATCTAAATGAACCTAGACACTAAAAGAGTTCTAGATACACTTCATTCACAAAGCTAAAACATCTTATATTTTGAAACAGAGGGAGTATAACATAAGAAAATGTTTCCAAACCTCGTACACACTAAAAAGGTTTTGATACACACGTTTCACAAAGCTAAAATATATTATATTAAGAAATAGAGAAAGTATACTTTTTGTCTTTGAAATGGGAGGAAAAAACCCAGAAGGGCACTCCCGTTCCAAGTCGGTCTTGCAAGCGGTGCCTGCGTACACCATGACCTGTTTTCATTTTTAAAAAAAGCTTTGTAAGCAATTGAGCTCAATTTCGTCACGTTTTTGGTGGGGAGCAGCTGATGGAAAACGCAAGGTTCACTGGATAAGTTGGGACAAAATGTGCAGAAGGAAGGAGGATGGGGGCCTGGGTTTTCGAGACTATGACTCACGCGTCTCCCACCTCCCTCTCCCACCTGAGAGTCGTCCCCGCCGCCCCGGGCCAATCCGAAGCTCCACTCGGCGGCGATGCTGGCCGGAGGATGCCAAGGAGCGATGCGGGATCTAGTAGTCTAGATCTTAGGATTAGATTTAGCAGTTGTTGTCTGTCAATGGCGATTTGGAGTAGGTCGCTGGATCCCATCGGCCGGATCTGGCGCGCCCGACGCTTCTTCTCCCTTGAGGCGCTGCTCCGGTGACAAGATCGGAGCCTGAAGCTTGGCATCTCAAAGAATAAGGCTGTCCTCTCTGTTCCCTAGAGGTCCTCCGCTCTGACGCTTCTCCACGGCGCCAGACGGTCGCTGGTGATGCCGTCCGTCGAGTCTCCATGGTGGAGTCTGGGCGATGACAGCGAATCCGGTGAGGCCTTCTTCAATAAGTGGATCGTGGAGGCTACATCTCGTCAATACCGCTATCTTCTACGCGCACCTCCCCGAGTTTGTGGCAGGTTCTCCGGGTCTGACGGTGAGCCGTTTCTCTCTGTGTGGTGTTGGCAAGCTATTTCTGCTCTGGCTCTTTCTTCATCTCTGTCTTTCCTCTTCACCTCGAGCTCCATGGTGGAGATTGGGCAAGTGGTTTCACAGAGATGAAGCCCAGTTGGAGTGGATTTGGGGTCAAAGAACCTTTTTATCTAGGAGATCATCTTCTGCGCTTAAGAAAGCGCCGAAATCCTTGGCCAAGACGGCCTCATCAACGTCGGTGTGCTCCGACAACCTATCAACCTCCATCGGGAGGCCCTTTTCGAGCCATGTTGCTGAGAGCTTTGCCGGGCTAGAGGCAAGTGGCATCATCCCCGTCTCCGTCCATGGCTGCAGCAGTCAGAGCTCTCTGCTCCACAGTGAGGAAGAAGAAGGACTAGATTGTAATTCGAAATCCTTTAGCAAGGTCCTTTGTACAAATGACAGGGGTCTATATGTTATTTTCCTATTCTATGGGACCCTTTGTAATAATCGTGTAACCCCACAGCTGTGTTAATGGAAGGTTCTAGCCCCTTCGGGGGCTCTCCACGTTTCAAAAAAAAACCAAGCTCTTTTGGCTAAACAAGGATGGCGTATGCTCACCAGGCCAGATTCTTTGTGTGCTCGGGTTCTCAAGGCCCGATATTTCCCTAACTGTAATTTTATGGAGGCCAGGTGTCCAAAAAGGGCATCATTCACTTGGAGAGGAATTTTGCATGGGCAAGATTTACTGAAAGCTGGTCTGATCTAGAGGATTGGGGATGGATCACAAGTCTCAGCCTGGGAAGATAACTGGATTCCCCGGTCAGGTTCTCTTCGCCCACTAGGGCGAGCTCGTGATGATGAGCTTGAAAAGGTTGCTTAGCTGCTAAAGCCTGATGGGCGGGGTGGGATGAGGACAAATTGTGAGTTCATTTATCAGTTGTTGACGTTCTTGACACCCTTCAGGTTCAGGTTGGACGTGCCGAGTCTTGTGATTTCCTTGCTTGGAATTACACAAAGAACGGGTTATTCTCGGTAAAGTCGGCATACCATCTGGGTCTGCAGCAGAAACGCTTGCGTGAGGGTCGGGTTGAATCATCTTCGTCTTGTCGAGCTCATGCTGGATGGTTAGCTCTGTGGGATGCTCCAATCCCGAACAAGGTCAAGGTCCACACTTGGAGACTCCTTGAAAATGGCCTAGCTATTGGCTCGGAGCTGGAGAGAAGGCAGATCAAGCGCGGAGTCAAGTGTGTAGCCTGCGGACGTGAGGAGGACCTTTCGCATAGGTTCTGGACCTGCCCCTTCTCGACGATGACTTGGAAGGAGCTTCACTCCCGAGTAGGTGAGCTGGATCACCCTCCGGAACAGATGAGAAGCTATAGGGAGCTGCGTTGGTGGATGCTAGAGTGGCTTGGAAGAAATAATGACTAGAACGTGGCTTTGATGATGATGCACTTGTATCATATTTAGCTAGCATGGAATGATGCTCGCGAATGTCTCCATATTGAAGACCCAAGGAGTGTTGCAAGGCGGACAATTGCGGCCATCGAGGAATGGCAAAATGTTCAGGCACCCTCGCAACCGAAAGCTGCTACTCGGGCTGAGCACTAGCTCAAACCGACTGACGGGTGGTGCAAGGCCAACGCTGATGGAGCTTTTAGGGCATCTGACGGCACGGGCGGGGCTGGGGTGATCGTGCGTGATCGCCATGGCAGCTTCCTAGCTGGAGCTAGCCATTTTTCCCTAGGTCCGAGATGCCGAAGGTGCTGAATTGCTCGCATGTCGGCGTGCTATCCTGTTAGCCAAGGAGGTACAAGTGAAGAATCTGGTCCTGGAAACTGACTATTTGGGTGCAGGATTGAAGTTGGCAAAGGAAGAGATGGATCGCTCGGTGCACGGCCCACTCGTGGAAGAGATCATATCCGTACTAAAAAGCTTCGATAGTTATTTGGTTTGCACGGTTCGTCGAACGGTGAATGAAGCTGTTCATCTATTAGCAAAAGATAACTGTGATAATAAGTATTGTAAGACTTGGCTTGGTGTTCCACCAGCTACTATTGTATCTCAGTTGGCTCTGGACTCTACAGAGGATTAATATATGTCGCAGCGAAAGTTCTAAAAAAAAGTATTTGTTGTACCAGAAACCGTTGCTCCTAGGTTCCCCATGGAGATCATTTGTTATTTTAATTTTTGGATGAAAAAAGGCTGTTTTATACACATGCGTAGTTTCATGAACAAGAACAACATATTTTGTGCCCTAGAAGAACCAATCGCCGGCTTGGTGGCAAGGCTTGCGAGGGAACCGGCTCCTCTAACGTCAAGGAACAAAGTTAGAGAAAACAAAGAAGGAAAGTCAGGAAAATATGGAGGCGGCGAATCAGCTCCCAGGTCCAGATGAACTCATTATCTGGACTATCCAGAATAGCGTTGAGATTGGCAGATCGGGTTTCTGGCGTCGGGACGGGGCGCACAGAAATGATCGTATATCAGTGGGCTCGGGATATGTTTCGTAGGGAGTTGTCGCGTACGTAGGACATTAAGTGTGGACGGAACAGCAACATTAGTTGTTCCGATGGTACTGGTTGCGCGATGTTTTCGTGTGCCGGTAGAAAGGGAAATACGTTGGCCGTTAGGGATGAGTCAGACTGGATCCAAAGTTTATGGTACGCGGTGAGGGGGTATCGGGGGGCGGCATAGCGGGCCATGGCGGTGGCCCTGGCGGAGGAGAATATTTCCTTCCTCGCCGCAATGGAGCTGCCAGAAACGGATTTCCCGTTGGATCCGATCGAGAGGTACGTTGGGCGTATGCTGTTGATCAAGTGCAGCAAGGTGACGGCTCTGTTGTCTGCATATCAAATAGTCGTTCTTGTGGCAGGATTGCTTTTGGAGATTCAGATCGGGATGCAATTGTGTTGGATCCTGGATGCGCCTATGTTGATGATGAGGGGGGCGAGGGAAGCGTCGTTGGAGCCATGGCGGCCGGGGTGGGTGGGGATGAGGACGATATCGTCGGGCCTAGGAAGTTTGTCCAGGAGATCGGTTCTGTGGCAGGGAGTGCGGAAGAAGTCGGCGACGAACCGCTGTCGACCGCCGTGATCCATGGTCAAGGCTATAGTGGGGCAAAGAGGAAGGCGATGGAGGACGATGGGTAGGCGGATTCGACGCAGTCCACTATCCATGTGAACCCGGAGGCACCCGGCTGGATTAGAAGGTAAGGATTACATTGTAGTTTACTGCAAACCATGATGATTGCCCCTAGAACGACAGGATATTGCGTTGAGGGTTCTTGCTATCTGGTTTCTATGTGGGTGGGGAGGTATAGCTTATAGGTGTTTAATTTCATAAATGCAAGTATAGAGTTTGTCTGTGGCATCACTACATGTTAGATGAGTATTAATCAAACAACAATCTGTAGAATTGTAGCTGGCTCATAGTGCCTGGGATTGAATCTGTCCTTTTTTGTTGTAATTTTGTGCAACAGGGTGAGGGTTGACGGTAACGCCGTGGAGAGAACTCCATGTGCCAGTAGGGTGGGGGCTCTGGAGCAAACAACACGGAGCTACGCTGAGACAAGAGGAGACCATGTTGTTGAGCCTCGTTAGGGCTGAATTTTGACTCACTCGGAGAGGCATACGATTTCTATAATTCGTACTCGTGGGAGCAAGGCTTTGGAATCCACTACAATTGGATGGAGTACGGTTTTATTGTTAAGCAATTCACAAATTATGTGAGGCGTCCTGGTAACTTAGTCTTTGATATCGCAGGTGTCATGTGGATGACCGATGAGGAATATGCTAGGCAAATTCAAGAGGAAATATACCTGGAGCGTGAGTTGCCGACCTGTATCTGCTTAAGTAAGAAGCATGGTTTAAAAACAGGGACTAATATTTGTGCGGTTTTTATTTTTGGATAATGCATATGTAGAGACTTATGAGCAGATTGCAAGGATCATTGATGCAATGCAGAGGAATAGTGGTAAGTTTGGCAGAACTAAATTAGAGTGGAGTTTATTTTTATTTTGCTTTACGGCCACTTTCCCAGTTGCTATGAACTGACGAAACTTTGGTGGACAACAGATGCCATCAGTGATGAAATAGTCAGTACAGTTTTGTGACTACATGGCATGGCCGGCGAGCACGTTTCAAGCGGCAGCCAGGAAGCGGCGAGAACAGAGCCTGCTAGTAGAGTCCATGAAGCAGGGGGTGTAGCAGGTGCGAAACTTCTGCCTAAACTTGCACAGGTTTTGTTATGTTCATGTTCAGGCATGGAAATAAGTTAGCTGCTTTCAATGTTCCAGTTCACGGTGGCACCACGGGTGGGTCTATGTTTGAAGCTGGTGCAGGCTGCTGCGAGAGGGCAGCAAAGGAGGATAAAGCGTCGAGCTAAACCGGACATGGCAACCTAAGAAGAGGGTTTGCTTTGATTCTATTAGGAATGTCACCCATGAGACCGCAGATACAGGTTATGTTTCATGATGTTAATGGGCTCGTTAACTACTGGTAGACAGTAACAAGTGCAGGGCAGCAACTAACAGTCTGTCTTGTGTGCGCTCGAAATGCAGGTTCAGAATCAGAGAGCGACTCGTCGGATGGTAGCGGGAGGATGCAGAAGTTAGCGTCTGAAGCTTGTGGCGGCTTCTAGCTGTCTGGTGGTGAGATTGGTATGGAAGCCTCTTAATCCGATGGTGACTCGGCGGAAGATGACTCTAGATCTTGGATGGATTCTTCAGATTCAGGGGACTGCTCCGGAGATGTTTGCGATGGGTCGGCTGGCAAATCCACTAAATCCGATGGCGAGGGTTTTGATGTTACCGATGGGGCTTGTGTAGGCTCCTCTGATCAGGATGCCGCTTCGACAGATGGTGCCACTGCCCATACTATGGACGGGCAGGTGGAAGATGCTGAACACGGTGAGTTTGGTGTAATCGCTTTTTGAGTAGGGTTTAATAGGGCTATATCTAGCTAGAGGCTACTGATGTGATGTCTGGGGAGTGCGGTATACTTTTCCTTTTGTTTCCATTTTAGTGTGATTTAAGTGATTTATTCACAGGTGAGGTTGATGGTGGCGAGACTGCAGGTGATGCCTCTCTTGTTGCCAATGAGTCACCCTCTGTCGAAGTTGCTGCTAGGGGATTGGGACATTGGAATGAATCCTGGTGAGCTGTCTCTCTACAAGCCGAGATATGAAGAGGAAGTGCATTGAGCGACATGATTGTTTTCTGGTAGAAGATGAAAAATTAATGGCATCGTGCAGGTCCAGGCATAGACGGAGCGTGCAATGCTAGATCTGAAGCTGCAACTGCGTTTGGGATTGCTGAAACTACTGGAGCAATGGGTGGCGACCGAAACAACCTGACTCTTGAAGGTCATCAACTTGTGGGTAAGATCCGATACAAAGAGTTTTTTAACTGTGTGTAGCCAAATCTTACCGCTGCTCACAGGTCGTGCATGCATGGCCAGGTGTTGGGACTGCAAGGAACACGGCACGTGTTCAGCTGGGTAGTGCATGACTTGGAGTAGCTGCTGGATCCAGCTGTGATGCGCCATCCGTCACATTTACAGGGTTTTCATTCGGAGTTGGGAGGCAGGTCCGTGTGAAGGTAGAGATTGGGTATCATCACCAAGACACTACCAGCAAAGACATGAAGAACCTCTAGCAAGTAGGGTTCTGAAATTCATCAGCGACATGGTGTGATGTGGTGAGAGGGAGCTAGAAAGGTAATGGTTGTGACGTTGTGCACTGAATTTAGACTGCCTTATATCAATTGCATTTCTAGTGGCATGCCATCTAAGGATTGGTGAACACATCTTGTTCCCTATGTGGCAGGAAATGGTTCAAGCACCAGCGCCCGACACTAGTGCAGCTCAATGGATGGGACTTCAAAATAGAGTTTATCCCTGGCGGCAGGATAACTTTCATAGGATGGTCTGCAGTGCACCGCATGGTCACATACCTGGAATTCAAGAGATATGGCTTCTCTCCGCAGAGATGGCGCCACATATTTGACTCGAGATTCACAGTAACGCTCTGTACCAATTAACCATTGCGTCACTAACGGGTTGGCTTTGGCACGGTAACATTTGGTTCTAGTCGGCTGACATCAGTGTGTACCTGCAGAGGCACCTGATGAGTGTTGATGCCTCATCAATTGACTACGACTTTATGAGCGCGATGATGTAAACCGAGGCCTTGGGGTACATGCTGGACTTCATCAAGAAGGTAATCCATTGTGGTGTTCGTGGCTATGGAGATCATGACATATTGTTCTTGGCGAAACATGCTGAAAATTCCTAAACTGTCTATGTGATGCAGCTGATGATACCACTGGAATTCCTGGACAACTGGGCTCTCTATGTGGCTGACCCAGAGAAGAAGCATATGTACATAATGGACCTAACCCTGACATCCGAGGGGTCGGATGTGATGAGGGATCGATATGGGGCAAATGCTAAGAGAATCATGTACGGGCTGGTCAGGTGCATCTGCGAGAACATGACGGATTGGGACATAAGTGATGCTGGCTGGTCATTTGGGTACAACGGAGGAACGCACGCGAGGTGTACCAGGTGAGAAATTTGCATATCAATGAACAACGCCTGTGCAGCAGGAAAAAACTTCATAAAATCTCGATCAATTTGCAGGGCACATAGTAGTGTGTATGTACTGCACTATATAAGGAATTTCAATGGGCTCTGGCTTGAGGATGTGCTGACAAATGTGAGTGCCATTTATGGGGTTTATGAGGTTGTGTCATGTGTTCAGTAACATGCTCCAGCATTGTGGTGTCTAACTGGTGACAAAAATTGCACGACGGAGTACCTGCGCAGCAGCATGGCCTACCAGATCATGTACCTTGCGGGGAACACCGGGGACCTCCCAGACTTCATGGTCTAGATAGTCATATAGTTGCTCCGCCTTCCAGTCCCAATTCCATAGTAGAAGGTCTATTTTGTTGTGTCGCTTATGAACTAATGCGAGTAGCAACGTGATGTGTCGTTTCTCGTTTCTCTAGAACTACAAAGACTTTGATTGACGCAAGTCTGTGAGTAGTGTGTTATGTTATCTGAACCTGTAAGTTTGAGAGGGTGTCGTGCCAGACCTCTCGATTTGGCTTATGAGACCTGTTATGTTGTGGAACCACTGCTCCTGGATGTATTTGATTCTCCTCTTTGCACACCTACTGATGGGTTTTACGGAACCTGTAAGTCTGTGAAGCTGCTTGCACCTCCATGTGTTTCTATCAGCTGTTGAGGAAGAGATTTTGCCATGCGGTGTTTGTCCTAACTGGTTGTCCAAGTCATTTAGTAAACTTGCATGAATATATCATACTCCAGGAAACATAGGTGAATTTATTTTTGTGCTGAACTATAGATTGAACTGAGTAGTTGGCAAACGAAACCTGAGTGCTGGCATTAACAGGAGGCATGAACTAAAAGAAATCGATCAACTAGTGGTCTTTGTAAGGGAGGTTAACAGGACCATCCATTAAACAGAAGTCGTGGCAAAAATTCCACATTCAAGGTACACATTAGACTGCATTACATCTGGTACTCTCTCACGTCCAGGTAAAGCTATGGAAGACTAAGGGATTGCTGATCGAGCACCATTGCTGGCAGTGAGGAGCTATGTCAGGCTTCCGCTTCGCTGAGGAGCTGTGGGAGGATGAAGACGAGTCCCGGGTCATTAATGGTATGGGTCCGGTGCCGGTACAGGAAAAGGCTCACGGGACAAGTCCGTCGCCCAGAAACATGGACCGACGAGTGTCTGGTCCATGACCGTGCCTGACTAGCTGGGTCCAACCACTGTTCAATATCAGCATATACTATGCGATACCTGCCAGAATACGAACTTGTGTAACGGATCACGAGAAGAATGGGTGGTCCAGATAATGTGATCATGGACTTGTGACCCGAAACAGATTTCCGGGGAAATATAGGTTAATCTCCCTATTTTGTCATTACTGTAGATAATTACTGTAGCCTCAAAAAAGTAAACTGGATTTTTTTACATTATAATTGATACCCTACCACCGGCGAACAAAAAAGGCTCATTGCCGGTGCTTCGGTGCTCGCCGGCAACCACCTCGCCGGCGTCGCCGGCGTTTTCATAATTCGCTGGTGGTAGTATGCATATACCGCCAGCGAGCTCCTACAAACGCCGGGGGTAGGTCCGCATCGCCGGCGCCTTTGTTTTTCGCCGGTGGTAATATGCTCCAGCGCTGGCGAGCACCTCCAAACGCTGCGGGTAAGTACGCCTTGCCGACGCCTCTAATATTCGCCGGTGGTAGTTTAGTACAGGCGAAAGGTTATTCGCCAGGGATAGAACCATTGTTTCGCCAGGGGTAATATTATCAGGAGTTAAATAAAGAAAATCGAAATACACATGGAATACACTGTAATATCGATAGAATACACAGGATAATAACAGAATACACATAGCAGATACAGGAAATACACATATGTTCAAACCATGCATCAATAGCATTCAAACAGTTCACACAAGTGTAGAAAGTGACCATATATGGCATAATATTACAAGTCTCCGGAGTTGCATGACACATTCAAACAGTTTAACACATTCAAACAGTTCATAGTTCACACAACAGATACCTACTGGACTCCAACTAGCAAATAGACTAGAGAGGTGGCGATGGCTGCGAGCATCATCACGACGAAGGGGGTCAACCGGCTCCTCCACATCTCCCTCCTCCGCCGTGCTAGAAACCTCGCGTAGTGAGTTTCCGCCTCCTCCAAAGTGGCATAACCCTTGTAACTATTCCCACAGAAACGGTGGACCTGCCTCCTACAATCCTCCCAGTCATCGTAGACTCTGGGAACCCTGCCCTCGTACACGACATACCACGGCATCTACGCACACACGCACAAGAAAGAAATGTTAGTGTTGTCAGCACATATTCATAATATAGATATAACATATAGGTATGCAAAAAAGAAAAAGCATCGGATATAGCTAAGTAATTATATGAGTAACATTTGCATGGAAAGATATGTATGCAAAAAGAAAAGCATAAAATAAACTAATCGTAATTCCATGACTAACATTTGGAAGAGACAAGTTTGTGACTCGATCAGGTTTTCTTCGGCTTCGGCGGGAAGGGATGGATGCCACCTAGCGTGGTGAATGTCCTCCCATCGGCGACCGCAGCTAAGCGGTCCTCGATCTCTGCATTAGTCAGCGGGATACCGCTGTAGTTGAATGTGGCACCTCTAGTTAACACATCCCTCTTGAGTATCGTGCCAATATCCCGCTGGATGGCACGGAACTCGGCTCTGATGTTTGCATCGGTCGTTTCCGTAATATCTCTGCCCTTTTTCTCGAGACCGGATGGCATCAAGAGTTGCTCCTCATCCTTTGCGTACTCCCTCATCTATAGGATGGCGAACCAGGGCTCCATCCCAGTTGACGATTGCTTAAGGCAGGGGAAATTGGTTACGTGGGAGTTCACATATATGCCTTTGGATCTTTTCTCATACTTGAGTGGGCCAACCGTAGCTCTGAAACCATTGAGGGCTTTATCAAGAGTAGATTTGACGTCGGTGTAGTCTTTCTGCACGTCTCTCCCAGAGTCGAGATAGATGACATGGGAATAATATGGTTGAAAGGCGATGAGGACGCACCCATTCTCTCTGCGCAAAACAGTTGGAATAAACCATCATCCTCGGCTATTAAGGAAATTCATGAAAGAATGTAATAGCGGGAAGTTTAGTGACCAACTACTTACTCGCGAAAGTATGGAAGGAGAAAGCAAGACTTGTCTTTATTCGCCACCAAGAAATCCGTGATATACTTCGTGACAAATGCTTGTTCCTTGTCGACGGTGCCTACAGTCATGTAGAAGGGGTCCATGATAGCGAGGTGCGGGGTCTTCTCCAAGATGATATCGTGCGCCATTTTTAGCGATACTAGGCGGACCACGTTTTGATTGAGTCGTAACATGTGGAAGAGCTTGAAGATGTCTTCATACATGATGAAGAACAACTAGCCGGGGGTGGTGGTGACGAAGCCACAGTTAGTGGGCACCCTGACCGTGAAGAGCGGGTATGAGGGATTTTTATCTTTGAGAAGCTGCTGCTCCAGATACCGAATAGTCTCATGCAGGCTACATAGGTCCGGCGACAGCGTCTTGACAATGTTGTCCGGCAAGATCGGTTCACCAAGGAAATGCATCCTCCTCCACTTGGTCGACAGCTTGTCGAGAACCACTTTCTTGCTTGTTGCAGCATCTTTCCCATGCTTCGGCTTCCGCTTCCCGCCGCCCTTCTTATGGAACGGAGGGGTGCCGGTTTGTCTTATCACCTCCATGGACGTTTCACGGAGTGTCCTCGGGGTAACATTAGCATGCGGTGGAGTGATGTCTACGCACTTCTATTCTTGTAGACAATTGTTGGGCCTCCAAGTGCAGAGGTTTGTAGAACAGCAACATGTTTTCCCTTAAGTGGATTACCCAAGGTTTACCGAACTCAGGAAGGAAGTGGTCAAAGGTATCCCCTCTCAAGCAACCCTGCGATCAAGATACAATAAGTCTCTTGTGTCCCCAACACACTCAATACACTTGTCAGGTGTATAGGTGCACTAGTTCGGTGAAGAGATAGTAAAATACAAGTGGTATGGATAATTATAAGTGGTAACGGTGCCAGAAAAGAGCTTGATGGCGTGGAAGAGACTAAAGGCAAACTGAAATGAAGATGGCAGCAAGCAAACATGTAACAGATCTAATTGCAAACGGTGTATCAATGCTTAGAAACAAGGCCTAGGGATCATACTTTCACTAGTGAACACTCTCATATAAATATCTTCTCTTTATGATACTACTCTTAACTACTCTCTGGTTGGACACTCTAATCCATGGTAGGACTATAACAGCACACCTCAAAGTCCGCTTTCACCATCTAGATAACCCCACACTGTTACCTTGAGCACTACATGGTTCCAACAAACACCACAATTTCATAGAGACATCCAACTCCAAATATAACTCATAACAAGTATTTGTAATCTCTAGCCTAAGTGCCACCATGGTGTGCACACTGTCAACTTCACACACATGGGGAGAGCAGAGATCTATTAAAGCACTTGAGTAGCAAGGTAGATCTACTTGATTACAAAGCTCATGATCACAATATGATCATGCATAGAGAGAGAGATGAACACATAGCTACCAGTAGAACCCTTAGCCTCAAGAGAGAACTACTCCCTCCTCATCGTGGGAATCAGCAACGGTGATGGAGATAGTGGTGGAGATCGATGGAAATGGCTCCGGAGGCACTTCCCTGTCCCGGCAGGGTGCCGGAACAGAGACTTTCTGTCCCCCGAATCTCCCCTTCGGTGGCGGCGGTGCTGTGAAACTTTTCGTGGCTGGAGGCTGGACGATTTAGGGTTTTTGCATCGGGAGGCATCTTATAGGCGAAGAGGCAAGGTCGGTGGATAGCCAGGGGGCCCACACCACCTGGTGGTACTGCTAGGGCTAGCCCGCGCCACCACATGGTGTGGCTACCCTGTGGCCCCACTCCGTCTCATCTTCTGGCTCCGTGAGTCTTCCGGTAAAATATCGACTTTGGCTTTTGTCCGGTCCAATTTCAAGAATATTTATTTTCTGACTTTCCTGGAACCAAAACAGCAGAAAACAGGCAACTGGCACTGTGGCATCTCGTTAATAGGTTAGTCCAAGAAAGTGTGTAAAAATTACTCCAAAGTGTGGACAAAACATAAGAAAGTAGATATAAAACAAGCATGGAACATCAAAAATTATAGATACATTTGCAACGTATCACGGAGCGGTGAAGGCGGTAGCGTCTTCCGGCTCAGGTGTTTCTTGAGAAGAGAAGAGCTTCTTCTTCTTCATGGTATCACGGGCGGGTGCCTCGGAAGGAGCAACATCGATGGGAGCCTCCAAATCAGCGATGAACGAATCGATGGGAGTGATGACCCACAAGTATAGGGGGTGTATCACAGTATTTTCGATAAGTAAGAGTGTCGAACCCAACGAGGAGCAGAAGGTGCTGGCTAGTGGTATGGATCAGGAATTCTCTGCAAATACTTAGCAAACGGATTTTTAGGGGTTTTTGATAAAGCAAGTAAACAAAGTACGAGTAAATAAAAGACAGTAGGAATAAATGCAGCAAGTGGGCCAATCCTTTATGCAGCAAAGGACAAGCCGGTTGTATTTCTATAGATGACCAAACGTTCTCGAGGACACATGGGAAGACTGTCAAGTGCTTTCGCTTCATATAGTCGATTAATCTTCTCTAGCTTGCTAAGTGTTGTGTGGGTGAACCTGTGCTAATGTACCGCCCCATCCAAGACTAATACATACTTGTGATTATACCCGTGCAAACATCCGTAAGTACAAGAAAGTAATTAAGGTAGAAACCTAACCACAACTTTAAACTCGAAGACCCTTATGTCCCTTGTGCAATGGTTTCCTAATGGGGGTTCAGGTTTCTGTCACTCCGGCAACCCCTACGATTAGTAGCCAAATACACAATGCATTCCCTAGGCCCTTATAGGTGAAGTGTCATGTAGTCGATGTTCACATGACACCACTAGAAGAAGTACACCACAACTTAAATAACAATCTATTGAATATTTCTCAACACAACTCCACTACTAACAACAAGACTTCTCCCATGTCCTCAAGAACAAAACGAACTACTCACAAGACATCATATGGATCATGATCAGAGATGGAATAATGATGTATAACAATCTGAACATAAACAATAATTCAATGGTTCACTCAATAGCATCAACAACAAAGAGTAGTCAACACCGGGAAAGTTTCCCCTATGAACTATGCAAGATTCAACACAATTGTTACAGCAATATGGAGATGGTGATGAGGGTGCTGATGGTAATGATGGTGGTGATGATGATGATCCCGATGAAGTCCAGCTTGATGGTGGTGTTGATGGCAACGATCTTCCCTCTCCGGGAAGGAATTCCCCCGGCAGAAATCTGTCTGCCGGAGAGATCTTTCTCTCTCGGTGTTTTCCGCCCCGCAGAGGCGGCAGAATCTTTCTGTGGTCACTCTCCGAGTCTTAGGGTTTCGTGAGGATGATATACGCCAGAGGGGAGAGGCTGGAGTGGGCCAGGGCGGCCACACCACTCCCATGCGCGTCCTAGGCATCCCCGCGCCATGGGGTGGTGTGGGCCCCCTTGGCCCACCTCCACTCCATCTTCTAGCATCCCGAGTCTTCTGGAAAAATAGGATTTTCCGTATATTTTCCCGGATTTTCTGATCTTCGCGAATTTTGCCTCCAAACAGCACCTTTTCCATCAGAATCCTGACTGCAGCGGTCCATGCTCCAAAAGTCATCAACCATGCAAAAATAGATGAAATAACATAAGTATCACCTCTCAATATGAAATATATCAATGAATAATAGTGAATTAAGACATAGAATAGTGATGCAAAATGGACGTATCAACTCCCCCCAAGCTTAGACTTCACTTGTCCCCAAGCGAAACTGAGCTCAATAAACATGGCCTCAGGTTTATGGAGTGAAGAGTCGATAAAAGAATACGGACAAGAAGAATCACATTCATCAAATACATAGATCATAATAGAGGACAACTCACTATTATATAACTCAACTTGCAATGAGTAAAGGAAACACAATAAAGATACATAGAGTAAATCACAATTGGCAATGGCAAACTTAGCTCTTCGTCGAAGAATAGTTGATAATTTGCTGGAGTTCACAAATAGCTGGTTTTTCAAGATAGCTTTCAAAGTAGTAAACATCAAGATAAGAGCAAAGTGCAAAACAAGGAACATAAGAAACATGATTGAATAAATCATCATATGAATGAATGAAACACATCAACTCAAAATACTTGCTGAGAGAGAAGGGAATAGGTTTACTGACTCAACTACAAAGTAAAAGAAAGGCCCTTCGCAGAGGGAAGCAGGGATTGCAAGTCTCATAAAGAGCTCCCAAAAATTATGGTTCTTACTAGCTTTTAGCTCTCATTACCCCTATCATAGGCATCTTTAGGTGATTAAGGTTAAAGTGACACAACTAAGAGGATATGCTTGACAAGTTATAAATTGGAGTCCCATGCCCCTTACTTATGAGTACCGATCCTCATGCTACTCAACTTCAGTCACGAGCAAGCTCTTGTCATTGTAAATACATGCGTATCATTGAGAACCGCCAACGGGGTACCCCTTGCACATGACACATGAGCTATCCCATAATCAAAATGACAAGGCAAGCAGATAGTGAGCATCTCAGCGATCTTTTTATTTGCTATTTGCATAGGTTTTTATTGAGGATGCTTCATAGAATGCTAACTATAGTTATGCTGCAAGTTTCCACCATGATTAGGCATGGCTTAGGCTAGCGGCCCAGGCATTTCTCTAACACACGTATAAACTCCATGATCTGACAAGTTCCACTTTTATTTCACACCGCCGGGATCCATAAGCAAAAGAACATGATATCAACTAGGTACAAAGTACCAAATGAAGTGTTGAAAGCGGTCCCCATGATACATGGTTCGGCTAACTTCAACTCATAAAGCGCAAGCATATACGCAACAAAGAAGGACCCAATGGTTCAAGTTTATTAAATGCAAGAAAGTAAAGTGTGCCATCAAGTTCGTGAGAGCTTTAATCACTAATTTTCACATAACAAGTTTAATTTGGGAGGTAGATAAAACAAGAATTTACTTGGAATAGTAATAATGCTACTAGGTAGGTATGGTGGACACAAATGGCAAAGGTTTTGGTTTAAAGGAGTGGATGCACGAGAAGAATTCCCTCTCAGTACAGGTTTTTGGCTAGCAAGGCTAGGTAGCAAGTATAAGAGTTGAAGGAAACAAACAAACATACAAGTGATAAAAAAAACATGCAATCTTCCTCAGAAGCACAAAAGATCTTAACTAGAGAATACTAAACTTATGAGCAAATCAAGAAAGAAAGATGATGAAATTATTTTTCTCTTTAGAGTACTTCTATCTTTTTCTTTTCAACTCTCAAAAAAGGTGTTGCTACTGACCGAGCCAGGTTTTCCAAAACCAACTAAATTAACTCAATGATCCCAGAGTGCTACCAATACTAACAACAAGATCAATCATATAACCACGAATTGAAAACTAACATAAGCTATGCAAAAGAGTAAATGATAGAACTTCTCATTAATATTCCATAACAGAAACTCACACCAAGGGATACAAATCTAACGAGAGAGGGGACACTTCCATAATGCAAACCATACTACATAATAAATCCTTTATTCATGATATGACTCTACTAATAAGGTAAAAAGATAGAAGATAGTGATATGATACCGCGGCACTCCCCCAAGCTTGGAACAAACCAAGGGGATGCCAAACCTGATGACGAATTACTCCTTCGGTGGTGGTGGTATCTTCTCATCTTCGTCCGTCTTCCAGGGTAAAGGCTTCCCATCAACAAAGGACATCGTGGTTTCCAACATCCTGAAACTTGCAGCAGCACTTATGCATTTAAATCTAGCCTCATACTCACAGTTTTGATTTTGAACGTCATAGAACTGTGCTTGCAGTTTGTTGGTTGTTTGGCGGAGTGAAAGGACTTCGTCTTTGAGTTCAGCAGTCTCCTTTTGGTGCTTGGCGATGAGTTCGGAACAAATCTTATGGATGATGTCCACTTCGCGCTCCGCCATCTTCCTATACCTAAAGATTTCTTGCTCCAATGCTTCCATCTTGTCCTCCAGACTTCCTTCACCTTTAGGGCCTTGAACCTCCTTAATCCGGACCTCCCCACCTTCGAGCAACAACTCCTTGGGACGAATCTTCAATTCTCTCATGTATGGGTTGATGATATCCTCTAAAGAATCTCCCTTGGATGATCTAGAGGAAGACATTGTGGCTCCAAATCTGGGATTCTACCTGGCAGAAACAGATCAAAATGAAAACACGACGAAAACACGATATACGTACCTCGGAAGATCCGGGGGGTTATATATTACGAAGTTTCATATTAAAAGGAAGGTACTGGGCGAAAACGGGTCGGAGGCGGAGTCCTAGGTGGCCTCACCACCTGGTGGCGCGGCCAGGGGAGGGCCCACGCCATGGGGTGGTGTGGGCCACCCCAGCTTCGGTTCCGTCCCTTTTTAGCTTCGAAACTTTCCTTATCGACTGAAAACTGCAAAAATATAGTTGTATTGTGTTTTCACGGAACTTTTCTTACCAGAACTGTTACCTACATGAAAACAGACTCTGCAGGTCTCTGAATTTGGTCCTCAATGAATTTCTCTAGAGTTATAACTTGAAAGGCATCAACATCTTCATTGTAAGAATCTCCAGCAATATAGTGTTTGAGTCGCTGTCCATTCACTACTTGTGTAGTATTATCTTTTAGAGAAGAAATCTTTATTGCTCCTGAACGGTATACTTCTTCAATGATGAAAGGTCCTTCCCATTTTGATAGTAGCTTACCTGCAAAAAATCTGAGACGAGACCTATACAATAGAACTTTCTCACCAACATGAAATTCTCTCTTAAGTATTCGCTTGTCATGCCATCTTTTAACTTTTTCCTTAAAGAGCCTAGCATTCTCATAGGCTTCACTCCTCCATTCATCTAAAGAACTTAAGTCAAATAATCTTTTCTCACCAGCGAGCTTACAATCTCTATTTAGTTCTTTCACTGCCCAGTAAGCTTTGTGTTCTAATTCTAAGGGTAGGTGGCAAGCTTTCCCATAAACCATTTTATAAGGAGACATTCCCATATGCTTTTTGCAAGCAGTTCTATAAGCCCATAAAGCATCATTCAACTTCTTAGCCCAGTTTTTTCTAGACCTATTAACAGTCTTTTGCAAGATAGATTTAATTTCTCTATTTGATAACTCTACTTGCCCGCTAGTTTGGGGGTGATAAGCTGAAGCAATTCTATGATTAACATCATACTTAGCGAGGGTCTTCCTAAAACCGCCATGAATGAAATGAGAACCCCCATCAGTCATGAGATACCTAGGCACTCCAAACCTAGGAAAGATAACATCCTTAAGCATTTTGAGAGAGGTTTCCCCGTCAGCACTTTTCGTAGGAATGGCTTCTACCCACTTAGTAACATAATCAACGGTAACAAGAATATGAGTGTAACCCTTCGAAGGAGGGAAAGGACCCATAAAGTCGAATCCCCAACAATCAAAAGGTTCAATAACTAGAGAGTAGTTCATAGGCATTTCATTGCGTCTAGAAATATTACCAACACGTTGACATTCATCACAAGATAAAACAATTTTTCTTGCATCTTTAAAAAGGGTAGGCCAGTAGAAACCTGATTGTAGTACCTTTTGTGTAGTTCTATCTCCTGCATGATGTCCTCCACAGGCGCTACCAACTCCTTCTTTGTATAAGTGTGGGTCATCCCAAAAATAATGCCGCAAATCATAAAAGAACTTTCTTCTTTGCTGAGCTGTAAAAGTTGGAGGCAAATACTTGGAGACAATAAAATTAGCATAATCAGCATACCAAGGGCTTCCTCGCGAGCTCACCCCTACTACGGCTAACTGTTCATTTGGCAAACTATCATTAACAGGCATAGGATCAAAAGAGATGTTTTCCAAACGAGATAAATTATCAGCTACAGGGTTTTCAGCACCCTTCCTGTCTACTATGTGTAGATCAAACTCTTGTAAAAGCAGTACCCATCTAATAAGTCTAGGCTTAGCGTCCTTCTTCGTCATAAGATATTTAATAGCAGCATGATTAGTATGAATGGTTACTTTTGAGTCCACAATATAGGGCTTAAACTTATCATAGGCAAAAACAACAGCTAGAAATTCCTTTTCAGTAGTGGCATAATTCCTTTGAGCTGTGTCTAGAGTCTTACTAGCATAATGAATAACGTTTAACTTTTTATCAATACGTTGCCCAAGGACAGCCCCTACAGCAAGCATCACACATTATTTCAAAGGGTAAACTCCAATCAGGTGGTTGAACAATAGGGGTTGTAGTTAAAGTCTTCTTAAGGGTTTCAAAAGCTTCCCTACAATCATCATCAAAAACAAAAGGTACATCTTTTTGAAGAAGATTAGTGAGAGGTTTTGATATCCTAGAGAAGTCTTTAATAAACCTCCTATAGAAACCAGCATGACCAAGGATACTACGAATACCTTTGATGTCTCTTGGACATGGCATCTTCTCAATTGCCTCAACCTTAGCTCTATCAACTTCTATGCCTCTTTCAGAAACTTTATGCCCAAGAACAATCCCTTCATTAACCATGAAGTGGCATTTCTCCCAATTAAGAACAAGAATAGTTTCTTCACATCTCTGCAAAACTTTATCAAGGTTGTGCAGACAATTATCAAAAGAAGTTCCATAGACAGAAAAGTCATCCATGAACACTTCTACAATCTCCTCATAAAAACCATGAAAGATAGCAGACATGCACCTTTAGAAAGTAGCAGGAGCATTACATAAACCAAAAGGCATACGTCTATAAGCATAAGTTCCATAAGGGCAAGTAAAAGTAGTTTTTTCTTGATCTTGTTGTTTAACAGCAATTTGAGAGAAACCAGAATAGCCATCAAGAAAACAAAAATGGGTCTTTTTAGACAACCTTTCCAACATTTGATCAATAAAAGGAAGCGGGTAGCGATCTTTCTTAGTAACTTTATTGACTTTCCTAAAATCAATGTGCATCCTATAACCTACCACTGTTCTTTGAGGAATAAGCTCATCATTATCATTAGGGACAACGGTAATTCCTCCCTTTTTAGGAACACAATGAATAGGACTAACCCATTCACTATCAGAAATAGGGTAAATAATACCAGCATCAAGGAGTTTCAATACCTCATTCCTTACCACTTCCTTCATCCTAGGATTCAAGCGTCGTTGGTGCTCCACTACCGGCTTCGCATCTGGTTCTATGTTGATAGAGTGTTGACATATAGTAGGTGAAATCCCTTTTAAATCAGATGTTTCCTCAAAACTTCCAATAACCTTTTTTCTTCCTTCCCTGAAAGTTTAGCGCTAACAATAAAAAGATATATCTTTTTATCATTAATATAAGCATATTTAAGATCATCAGGGAGAGGTTTTAGATCGAAAACATGATACTTTTTAGGTGGCATCGTGGTACCCAAGTATTCTACAGGCAAGTCGTGCTTAAGCATCATAGGTTGATCACGGAGAATCCTGTCAATCACATTCCTTTCTTCCATGAAGACTTCACTTTCATGATCTTCCATAAATTTCTGCAAAGCATTGTTAGGAGCAAGAGAAATAGAAGCAAGTTGTTCAACCCTAAAATCTTCATTATGGGTTTCCTCTTCACAAGGTTCTTTAGTAAATTTCAAAAAATTAAACTCATAAGATTCCCCATCAAACTTAGTCAAGATTTTCTCCCTCTTGCAATCAATAATAGCTCCACAAGTACTTAAGAAAGGTCTACCAAAAATGATAGGGTAGGTTTTACTAGCAGCCGAACCAAGTACTAGAAAATCAGCAGGGTACTAAATCTTACCACAAAGAACTTCCACGTCTCGTACAATACCAATTGGAGAGATGGTATCTCTATTAGCAAGGTGAATAACCACATCAATCTCTTCCAACTCGCAAGGATGGATTTCATGCATAATTTCTCTGTAAAGCTCATAAGGAATAACAATAGAACTTGCACATATATCACATAAACCATAATAACAATGATCACCAATTCTAACAGAAAGCACAGGAACACTAGCCTTTTTAGTTCTATTGGGATGTGAAACAATATTAGAAGCATCCTCACAAAAGACTATGTGCCCATCTTCTACGATTTTAGTGACAAGGTCCTTCACAATTGCTACCACGGGTTCAATGTTTATTCGTTCATAAGGTTTTATAGTTCTTTTTTCACTTTTGGTGATTACATTAGTTATCATAGGATGGTCCTTTACCTTTTCGGGGAAGGGAATCTTCTCGATATAAGGTTCGGGTAAGATGGGATCAATAATGCAATACTCAGCACTTCCAATAGGAGCATAGTCAACAATATCTTTGTAAGGTGCATGGTATTTGTTCCATCCCCTTTTTGGAATTTCGATATAGGAAGCAAAAGCTCTAAAGCAATTCGTAATAACTTGCAAATCAAGACCATAAATATTACTAATATTTTGAAAGTCATCAGTTCCCATAAAAGATTCAATGTATTCATAATCATAATTTATACCTGACTTTCTACCTTTGTCATTCTCCCAAGCTTCAGCATTGTCTTGAATACGGTCCAGAAGATCCCATTTAACTTATTCTTCCATGCGAGTGAATGATCCAGCACAAGAAGCATCCAATAAATCTTTATCATGTAGAGGGAGCCTCGCATAAAAGTTATTGATAATAATATTGTTGGGGAGCTCATGAATGGGACATTTGAGCATTAGTAACTTCAATCTCCCCCAACCTTGAGATGTACTCTCTCCATCAAGAGGCCAAAAGTTGTATATTTGATTCCGATCTTTATGAATCTCACTAGGAGGATAAAACTTTGAATAAAAGAGAGGCACTATTTCCTCCCATTCCAGAGCTTGACCATTCTTCAGCAGCTTATAGCATTCCTCAGCTCTTCCTTTCAGTGATAATGAGAATAACTTCTTCTTGACTTGATCTGTAGTAATACCTGCACACTTGAACAACCCGCATAATTCGTGTATAAAGATTAAATGATCACCGGGATGGACAGTTCCATCCCCAACATAGTAGTTATCCATAACACGATCAATAATTCTTGTAGGTATTTTGAAAACATCTTTCTCAGTAGGTGGTCGCTTATCTACTACCTTAGCAGTGGTAGTAGCATTACCAAATAAGAAACTCAGCGAATTATCCATACCGAAAATAAAGCAACTAGCAGAAGTAAACAATACTCACAGTAGAAGTTTCCTTTACCAGCTCCACTCTCCAATAGCGCTTCACTCCCCGGCAACGGCGCCAGAAAATAGTCTTGATGACCCACAAGTATAGGGGGTGTATCGCAGTATTTTTGATAAGTAAGAGTGTCGAACCCAACGAGGAGCAGAAGGTGCTGGCTAGTGGTATGGATCAGGAATTCTCTGCAAATACTTAGCAAACGGATTTTTAGGGGTTTTCGATAAAGCAAGTAAACAAAGTATGAGTAAATAAAAGACAGTAGGAATAAATGCAGCAAGTGGCCCAATCCTTTATGCAGCAAAGGACAAGACGGTTGTATTTCTATAGATGACAAACGTTCTCGAGGACACATGGGAAGACTGTCGAGTGCTTTCGCTTCATATAGTCGATTAATCTTCTCTAGCTTGCTAAGTGTTGTGTGGGTGAACCTGTGCTAATGTACCGCCCCATCCAAGACTAATACATACTTGTGATTATACCCCTTGCAAACATCCGTAAGTACAAGAAAGTAATTAAGGTAGAAACCTAACCACAGCTTTAAACTCTAAGACCCTTACGCCCCTTGTGCAATGGTTTCCTAACGGGGGTTCAGGTTTCTGTCACTCCAGCAACCCCTACGATTTGTAGCCAAATACACAATGAATTCCCCTAGGCCCTCATAGGTGAAGTGTCATGTAGTCGACGTTCACATGACACCACTAGAAGAAGTACACGAAAACTTAAATAACAATCTATTGAATCTTTCTCAACACAACTCCACTACTAACAACAAGACTTCTCCCATGTCCTCAAGAATAAAACGAACTACCCACAAGACATCATATGGATCATGATCAGAGATGGAATAATGATGTATAACAATCTGAACATAAACAATAATTCAATGGTTCACTCAATAGCATCAACTACAAAGAGTAATCAACACGGGGAAAGTTTCCCCTATGAACTATGCAAGATTCAACACAATTGTTACAGCAATATGGAGATGGTGATGAGGGTGCTGATGGTGATGATGGTGGTGATGATGCTGATGATGATCCCGATGAAGTCCAGCTTGATGGTGGTGTTGATGGCGACGATCTTCCCTCTCCGAGGAGGAATTCCCCCGGCAGAAATCTGTCTGCTGGAGAGATCTTTCTATCTTGGTGTTTTCCGCTCCATAGAGGCGGCGAAATCTTTCTGTGGTCGCTCTCCGAGTCTTAGGGTTTCGTGGGGATGATATACGCCAGAGGGGAGAGGCTGGAGTGCGCCAGGGCGGCCACACCACTCCCATGCGCGTCCTAGGCATCCCCGCGCCATGGGGTGGTGTGGGCCCCCTTGGCCCACCTCCACTCCATCTTCTAGCATCCCGAGTCTTCTGGAAAAATAGGATTTTCCGTATATTTTCCCGGATTTTCTGATCTTCGCGAATTTTGCCTCCAAACAGCACCTTTTCCATCAGAATCCTGACTGCAGCGGTCCATGCTCCAAAAGTCATCAACCATGCAAAAATAGATGAAATAACATAAGTATCACCTCTCAGTATGAAATATATCAATGAATAATAGTGAATTAAGACATAGAATAGTGATGTAAAATGGACGTATCAGGGAGCCTTATCGATGTCCACCATGTTGTTGTGCTCATGTGTCTCAGGATTGGGAGGATCATCAGCAGGTGGAGGAGTGAGCCTTTGGCTTGCTGCCACAGGCATAGACACTGGAGTGACCCATTCTTGGGTTTCTGCCGTAGGCACAGACGCTGGAGTGACCCTTTCTTGGCTTGCCGCCGTAGGCACAGATGTTGGAGTGACCCTTTCTTCGGTAGTCTTCAGCCGAAGTAGGGCTTTCAGCCATAAAAGGACATGATTCTTCAGTTGCCCAACCTTCAGCTCTTCTTCAGCACCCGGGGGTTGATGAGGAGGAACCAAGTGTGCGCATCCTGGGAACGACCGATCCACCTCAACCCCGTGCGCGCTATCATCCATAGGCTTGCAGTGGAACGTCCGATGTGCTGGGTTCATGATGCATCCCCTCGCAACATCCTTGAGCTTGTTGTCCACATACATGAGCATGGTGCAAGGAACACTTTGCTCCTGTGAAGAAACATGCATGTGTAGGTCAGAGAGGGGCGGCGACGAAGTAATTAACTTGCGTAGAGGCTCAATTAATTACCGTGAGAGTGTCGAGCTCGGCTCACGTCGAGGGACCGGGGTCAGGCGTGCAAGTGACCGAGGGGCTGCTGGCTGCCCCCATGGCCGGCGAATCCTCCCTAGCACCTGCATTGGCGCCGGCGGGTGGAGTCACCAATATAGGCGGGCCTTGAGCCCGTGTAGCAGGAGGCCGCAAGTTGCCCGAGTTGCTGCCGTCTAGGCTGACCACCGGGAGTGGTCCCATTTGATCGCTGGCGAAGTAAGTGGAGATCGATGCCACCATTCCAGGAATGATCTCATTGAACCGGCTGGCCACCACGCCATCGACCTTGCTGGCCACCTCTGCCTGGACCCTGGTTTCTACCTTGGCTTGGAGGCGTTGGTCAAAGGTTGCTTCCAAGTTGGCCACCTTCTCCAATAGAGCCGCGTGCTCCCGGTCCTTCTTTGCCTACAGCGAGTCCTTGGTGGTGGGAACATCCAAGCCATAATCGACATGCTGGCGACCTCCTCCAGCGCCGGGGACACGGCCTCTTGCCGACCTCTTGGTCTTGGATTTGTTGGGCAAACGCATGGTGGTGAAATACTCGTCTTCTTTTCTAACATCTGTAGCCCATGTGACACGGAACATCGGTAGCTTCTCCTCGACGTACTCGAGCTCCCAAATTTCCTCGATCCTTCCGTAGTATCTTTTCTTCTCTTCACCAGTGTAAGATTCCATCGTCACACCTGAGTTCTGATAGTCGCTTCTTTGTCTATCTCCTCCGTGTATAATATGTAATCGCTGATGTCGTATGCTTGATAAGTCATGAGGTTTGGTACGGGCCCGTAAGACAAGGCCACTGTGATTCTGTCCGTGATGCTTGTCATTGGCGGGGGATTGGCATCAATCTGGTCTTTGAACCAACGCGCGAAAGAGGAGTTGTGCGCTCTAAATACCTTTTCTTCCATCATCGGCATGTTAACATTGTTCTCGGCCATGGTTTTGTGCTTTTATACCCAAGGCGTGACATCGTCCATGTGCTGTAGCGCTACTAAGTGGGCCCTGTCAAAGTCGGCTCTCCTATCAGATTGATCCACATCCATTTCCTTCTTGCCGGTGCGGTGGCCTACTCCCTCAAACCTGCCGAGGTGCTTGTTCGTGGCCAAACCAATTGGACGTGGGTTTTCCTCATTTAGATAATTCTTGCAGAAAGAGACACACTCCTTGGTGAGAAAGCCCTGGACGATGCTTCCATCCGGATGTGCCCTGTTATGGACGTATCCTTTGATGATCCCATTCATTCTTTCTAATGCCATCATGTTGTGAAGGAACGGAGGCCTGAGATCCACGATATCGTCCACTATATGGAGCAGCAGGTGGACCATGATGTCGACGAATGCGGGCGAGAAGTACATCTCCATCTCGGATATGATGGTGACTATCTCTTCCTACAGCCTCCCGAGTTTCTTGACGGTTATCGACTTCCGAGTGATGACGTCGAAGAAGTTACAGAGGCTAGTCAGCGTTGCACGGACGTGCGGTTCCATGATCCCTCGGATTGCAACCAGAAGTATATGCGTCATCATGATGTGACAGTCATGAGACTTCATCCCGCTGAAGATTCCTTTCGTCGGGTCCAGCCATCTATGTATCAGCCCCGCGTAGCCTAAGGGATACTTGGTTCCGAGGAGGCAACCGATCATCTGTTCGAGCTCGTTAGGATATAGAGTGAAGCAGGAGGGACGCGGGGTTTCACTCTTCTTTGCCCTTTTTCCCTTAGGATCTTCTGTCTCCTCCTCAACCAGCTGCTTCCCTGCCCTTTTATGCTTGCGATCGTTTGTCTCCTCCTCAACCCTAGAAGACAGGGGGTGAAGCTCTTCTCTGATATTCAGGGCCTTCAGGTCGTGTCTTGCTTTCAGCCCGTCTTTAGTCCTATCCGGCATGTTGAGAAGAGTGCCAAGCAAGCTTTCACACACGTTCTTCGTGATATGCATGACATCAAGGCTATGAGGCGTACTGAGGATCTTCCAGTATGGCAAGTCCCAACACACGGACCTCCTTTTCCATACCCCCATGAGCGGGCCGTGTTCCTTTTCCTTCTTCTTATCTCCTCGCTTCCACTTATGCTTCTTTATCTTACCCGGCGGAGGGCAGTGTTTCCAGCTTTTCAACAATGCATCGATCTCCTCGCCGCTGCGCTTAGGCGGAGGTACTTCGAGCTCATCCTTGCTGTTGAACAGATCTCCACGCTTCCTCCACGAGTCATTGTCGGGTAGCCACATCCGAGTCCTCATGTAGACGGGTTTCGAAGACCCAGGATCCTTACCCAACTGAAGAAACGGCGTCCTCTGCATGCACCTCACACAAGCCTTGTGTCCGTGGCACACTTGGCACGCGATATATCCGTATCCGAGATAGTCCTGCACCGCCGTGATCAGCGCTACTTTCAGACGAAAAGGTTGTTGGAGGTGAGCGTCCCATGTTTCTACCCCTTCGTCCCACAAGATGGCTAGCTCCTCCTTCAATAGCTCAAGATACAGGTTGATATCGCTCCCTGCTACGTCGACCCTTGGATTAGCATGCTCGTGTGTATGTACTTCTTCATTAGGCATAGCCATGGGGGGAGGTTGTACATCCATACAAACACGGGCCAGGTGTTATGCTTACTGCTCTGGTTCTCGAACGGATTGAGTCCGTCGGTGCTTGCACCCAGTCTGATGTTCCTTGTTTCTTTCCCGAATTCTTCGTACTCATCGTCTAATGCTTTCCATTGGCTTGCATCCGAAGGGTGCGTCAGCACTGGGTTTTCAACCCGCACTGGATCCTTCATCACAGCCTCCTTCCTTTCCGCGTGCCAGCGCATGAGCTTCACTTCCTTGGGGTCCGCGAAGTACCACTAGAGACAGGGCCTGAGCGGGAAGTACCACACAATTTTTCAAGGAGCTTTTCTTGTCCCTCTCTTGTATCGAGGCTCGCCGCACCTTGGGCACGCAGTCAAGTCCTTGTGCTCGTTCCGATACATCACGCAGTCACTGATGTAGCCATGGTATTTTTCGTGCGGTAAATCGAGAGGGCACACCGCTTTCTTGGCCTCCTGTAGGCTACCTGCGAACGTGTTATCTTTACGTAAGTGCTTCTTCAAGTATCGGAAGAGATTGCCCGCGCTTGCATCGTTCCATCCGTATTTTGCCTTCATCTCTAAAAGATCGAGAGTTACTCTCAAGCGGCTCTCATCTGGCCCGCGACCTGCATTGTACACCGGAGTTCTCGAGTCTATCTCCAGTTGATCCAGCTTAGACTTCCATCTACCAGCGAATCTGGGGTCGGTCGATGCGTTGCCAAGAAGAATTTCCTGAAGATGAGGGTCGTGCATGGCCGCAGTTAGCGAGGCATTACTACTCCTGTCCTCATCGTCCGCATGTTCTTCTTCTTCCTGACCTTGTTCATCACCATCGTCGTCGTGTGCGACATCCCGTTCTTCTCCGTCCTCTTCCTCTTCATTTTTGTGTTGAACGTCATCCTCTTCCTCATGGTCATCTTCATCATCCATCCACTGAGTGTAGCCCTCCATGAAACTATACCTTAGCAGGTGCTCATTCACCGTGCGTGACAAGGGGTCAAACAATGACGATAGTTTGCATTTTCGACACGGACATTTTATTTCCATGCAGTTATTTTGATACATGTCGACAGTCACGTGTTCCACGTATCTATCCACGTCGCTTTCCTTCATCTCGATTACCATCATCGCATGCATGATAAGAGAATAAATTAGAACCGTCGGCTCGGCTTTCACGGAAAAATTCGGCATGACCTTGCTAAAAATGGTCTCGCCAGAGTGCCAGAAATTTGCCGAAACGGGAGTTAATCGACATTCTGGCAAAACATTGTCAACTCATTGTACATGCACATTCCATCGGCAAAACAACACAAAAAAGGTCCACATATGCGTGCAACCACTTTTCACCATCACAAGTGACATCACCAGTGACTTGTAGCCAACTCATGCACATATTCCACCACATTATACCTATTAGTTGAAGCGAGATCAAGAGCACCGGAGAAATGCCAAACGTTGACCGAAGAGAGTATGTATTTGTCATCGGGACCTTATGCTCGAGATCTAGATCTACCAATAGAGAGAAGTGGGAAAGGTGGTGGATAGAGATCTAGATCTAGATCTTGCTAGGTAGATCTAGTAATGCATGCGAGGGGAGCGACATCTCCTCAAATATATCAAACTTGGTTGGTTGAATTAGCTAAAATAGGTGGGGAGAAGTGGGGGAATGAGCTAGCAAAGCTTGGGGTTGATTTCCATGAAAAGTGAGCTAGTGGTGAGTGAGGAGGTGCTGGTAGGTGGCTGATCCGAGCTGGTAATAAATCCCAGGTTACCACCGGTTGGGGATCGGCGCAGAAAACAAAAAATTTCCTACGACGGAACCCCAGAAACTATCCTAGGATCTATCTATGTAGTAATGCGGTAACGACCAATGCGTAGAGAATACATACCCTTGTAGACCGTACGCGGTTAACGTTCCATGGGGAATGTGGTTGAAGTAGTCGTACTCGTAGCCGACCTCAAGGTCGCGAAGCTCCTCGCAGGTCACCCCTTGCTCCTTCTTGATCTTCCTCATCTTCATCGTGCAACAGCTCTGGTTCACGACATTTAAGCGCCCCAAGTGTTGCGCCTCATGTCTTCGTACACATCCGGTGCACGATGAGACCTCCGGCTCCCCGATCCCGCCGGGAGTGCGGCAGTTGATATCCGGCTAGGAATCCCTGTAGCACAACAGCGTACTACAGGTGTGCCTCGATCGCACAGCCCAGACTTGGAGCCATGGTCACAAGGTGTAGAGAGAGGGAGGGAGAAAGTCAACAAAAGGACTTCTCTAGTTGTGTGTTTAATCCCACCCATGGGCACCCCTTTATATAGGCTAAGGGGGTGTACCTTTCTCAAAGGCTAAGCCATGTGGGACTAATACTAAAATAAAAAGTCAGCAGATTTTCGGACTGCCAAATGGGCAAAAAGAACTCAGCCCAAATAGAAAACAGAAAAATAACAAACAAAAGAAAAAGGGAAACAACACAGCAGCCTGGAACAGCCCTGGCCGGGTGGGCCTTGCGCAACCCATCCGCGCCTGGCGCGGACTCCCGCCTAGCGGCGGCCTGTATCGGGTGGCCTGAGTGGGCCTTTGCCCCGGCGGCCCGCCTGGCAGCCTGGGTGGCGGGCGGTGGTAGCTGGCCCTCGGGTGGGCTGGCTCCCGTCTCGCGGCCTGCTGGCTCCGGTGGCCCGGGTGGGCCAGCTCGCCTGCCCGCGGCCCACCTGGCCGAGCGGCCCGCCCGCCTGGTGCCTGAGCGGTGTCGCCCAGTCACCTGCCGCCCTGTGCGGTGGCGGTTATCCGCCGCCCAGAGGGCTGGCTGTTTTGTCCTTTTCCATTTATTTTTCTGCACTTTTATTTCTAGGCCTTTTCCCTCTTAATCCAAATATTATTTATAATATATTAATTCATAATTAATATATATTTAAATTCCTATTTATCCGAAAACACTTTTCGGGGCTTTTTCTTTATTCTTTCTCCGAACAACTTCGGATCTCTTCACGGAACGATTCCGGCTTTCTCTCTTTCTCTACTGTGATTCCATCTTACGAATGATCGCTCTCATCATACCCTTAACTGTATCCTCTCACGGCTCGGGAATGCTCTAGACATGATCTGTATCAATGATCAACAGAGGGACCAGGGATGTCCATGTGACCCCTATGCATTCCTGATGACAATGTCGTTTCTACCGTATAAATGTAGCATCCTCGTCCTTTTGTTTCTCGATACAACTTGTCCGAGATCCGATCATTGGTATCCCATACCTTGTTCAATCTCGTTCACAACGAGTTTGTTTCTTGTTACCGTGATATTACATCCCCGTGACCTAGTCACATGTTGCAACATTTATAAATGTAATTTCACCAAGTCGGCCATATGTATCTTTACCCGTCATGTGAGTGAACAAATCCCGGTCTTGAAGTCACATGTCATCTACTGTTCCTTCGGAATACCCAACGTACACCTTTATGGCCACCGTATTACCGAATGACGGTTGATGCAGTCTAAGTAGCCTAGGGAAACAGTGAGTAATATGAGCTCACGGTCTAAGGAGAAGGATTCTAGGTTTAGCTGTTGCAACAACGAACTATATGACTTGATCGTGTTGTAATCCTTTGAGGAATGTCCAACCACATCATTCTCCAATGATATGATCTCGTTGTCAGTCAGCATAAATGCTCATGATCTTGAAACCCAGATCATCTTTGTGACCAACGAACTAGTATGAATAGAGGCTACTAGGGACTTGGTTGTTTCATACCACACCTGTACCAATGTTTCTACTTGGCACAGTTATAGCACAATATGAAACTATTATAAACTAATTGAGATATGACAATAAAAACCTACTTATTATTTGCCTCTAGGGCTTATCACCTTCAGTCTCCCACTTGCACTAGAGTACAAATAATCCAGCTTGCATTTTACTCATATAAACCATATACCATATGCGTTTATAGATTATGCATGCTCATGCGAAACGTCATGTCCATGTTCTGTTCTACCAGATCATTATGTCTTTTGCAAATCGTTAATGTCTTCCTAATTTTGACATTCACTCTATTATCTTATAATGGGTCGAAGTATTTGTTTGGCGACAAAGTGAGACTTTGTTTCTAGTGTTTATGATGACGGTCGTTTTCACTATTGTTATCTAAATTTCGAAACACACTTTGCTATCCTTTGTGTATATACTATAGTCATGGCAGCAGAACGAGGCCGGATTCCAGGAGCTTACAGTGACGTTAGATCAACCTCGAGGGCTTTCTCATGGGCACTGGGCCCTAGGACACATCATTCTATGTTAAAAGCGAACTAGCCCCACCACAACATTATATATCACATCAGATGTAGCCTTTAAACTTCTATATCTATGTAGATCCTAGTGCATGAAATCCATCTATGCCACTTACATTGCTTCTTGCTATTTATGTACAAACTTAATTCTGGTTCAGTGATCAACTCAGGAATCACTTAAGGACACGTTCTTATAGTTAAGACTTTGTCCTACCAACCAGAACCTCGGGTCACATTATGTCGAGTATACAACATGGTTATATGGAAGAACCTATGACTGAGGCATAGGAGATGCAACGCATCTCTTTCTTTCAACCATAGTTGCAATACTCAATGCTTCATACGGTAGTAACTTCTTTGTTACCTTATTCCATTTTGAACTTCTTCAGAATCTTGCTTAGGACATTCTGAACATCTTTCAGAATCAAGTCCAGGAAGCATTCGACATTTAGTGTTTTATTAAACTCACCAATCTATCCTAATAGATCTCTTTGTTTAATAACTTCAACGTTATTAACACCAATCACATCATTCATATATGTAGTCCACATATCCCAGAATGATTTCACGCTCCCACTCAAATATGACATTGATACATTGCAAATGTGTCTATAATTTTTGATGTTCCATGCTTGGTTTTATCCACTTTCTTGTGTTTTGTTCCAACTTTGGAGTACTTTTCATATGATTTCTTGGACTAACCTATTAACAAGAGCCACAGTGCCAGCTGCCTGTTTTCTGCTGTTTTTGGTTCTAGGAAAGTCAGAAAATGAATATTCTCATAATTGGATGGGACAAAAGCCAAAGTGCCTATTTTTCCGGAAGTGATCAAGTGTGAGAATACGAGACGAAGAAGGGCCAGGGAGCCACCACACCACCTGACCGCTTGGCCAGGCCTGGCCCGCGCCAGGGGGTGGTGTGGCCGCTCCCGGCACCCCCTCGGCCTCTCCTTCCGCCTATAGGTTGCCCTCGGGACGAAAATCCTAGGCACCCGATCAAAAATCCACGAAAGAGTCTGTACCCGCCGTCGTCTCTGTCCCTAGATCGGGGGGGGGGGATCTGAAGCTCTTCCCGGCACCCTGCCGGAGAGGGGAATTCACCCTGGAGGCCTTCTTCATCACCATGCAAGCCTCCGGTGTGATGCGTGAGTAGTTCTTCCTTGGACTACGGATCCATGTAGTAGCTAGATGGCTGGTTTCTCCTCCTTCATGCTTTCATGTTTAGATCTTGTGAGCTTCGTTCATGATCAAGATCATCTATATGTAATCCATACATGTTGTGTTTGCGGGGATCCGATGGATATTGAGATGCTATTTCAGATTGATTATTGATTCTATCATGTCTTTGTTATTTGAGATCTTGCATGCTTTCCGTTGTTAGTAGCTATCTTGGCCAAGTAGATGCTAGCAACTCCAAGAGTTAGTATTTATGCTCGATAGTGGGTTCATGCCGCTGGTAATCTAGGGAAGTGACAGAAATCTCTAAGGTACTAGATGTGCTGTTGCTACTAGGGAGAAAACAACAATCATTTGTTCATAGAACAATCGTATTGTTTACTTTACACGCAGTTCGTAAAGCAATAATCTGTTGCCTACAACTTAATACTGGAGGGGGTTCGAATGATAACCTGAAGGTGGATTATTAGTCATAGATGCAGTTGGATGGCGGTCTATGTATTATGTTGTAATGCCCAATCAAGTCTCAGAGGAGTCAAGATGATTAGTATATGCATGTATTGCTTTCTCGGTGTTTGTCAATTGCCCCGCTGTAATTTGTTCACTCGGCATGTTATTTATCTAAGGAGAGCCACCTCTAGTGAACTATGGATCCCGGTCCTTTTTCTTTACATACACTCTACAATCTTTTACTGCTTTGTGTTTACTTTCTGCAAACTTTTACTTCTTTCCATTGATACGTTTAATCCTTTGTTTTCCGCAAAACACGGTGAGGTTGACAACCTCATCGCAAGTTGGGGACAAAGTTTTGTGGTTGTGTTGTGCAGGTCTCCACGTTGCTACTAGCACCGGTAGTGCGCCCTGCGAAAGCTCAGCTAGTAACACCTTTGAGGTGTTTCCTTGCTCCTACTGGTTCGATTAAACCTTGGTTTCATAACTGAGGGAAAACTTACTGCTGTGCTCATCGTACCTTCCTCTTGGGGTTCCCAACGAGCTCTACGTCGAAAGTCGAGCGCATCAGACATTCATGTTTGAGATCCAGGGATTTCACTTAGCTCCCACTCAAAATATGTCAGCTACATATTATGAATTAGCCAAGCTAATTTTCTCCCACTCAAGTCCAGGTCCTCTCAATAATCTTGGACATTCCAAAATTCTTTGATCATCATCAATTTGAGAATTCCACTAACGAGATTTCAATGACCATTCATTTCTCGTACTTAGGTCCATCATGCTTCTTTGTATTTCGTAGGTATGTCTTGTTCAAAACATGACAAGTGAATCAACTATAATATAATTCCACAAACTTGTAGAATATATAGTTGAATCCTACTTTCTTTAGTAAAAGTATTCACTTGAAACTTTATGATCATTATCATTGGTTTCTCTTCTATTTGTAGAGTTTGGATTCACGAAACAAATTCCGCTGCGCCACTCAACAATTCGGAGGCAAGGTCAAAAACCTTGTTTTGATCTTTTACTTTCTTCCACCAGTATCTTCAACAAGACACATCAACTTTGGAAAACAACAGGTTTGCCCCTTGTGGAAGATGCATTCATAGTTTCCTAAGAATGCTTTACAAAGACTTGTTTGTTCGCCACGATTTCGACTTATCGAAATCTCCAGAAACTCGAATGTGCCATAACACTTATGGTGTTGTTTCCACGAATCTTTAGATGTTCCTTTGTATTTCAAATGAGTGTTTGCTTATTTTGATCTTTTAACTCTAAACGACAACCACAACATTATAAGAGATGATATTATACCATATGCATCTTAATACATGATGATTATGATGTTTAGATATTTCAACAAAGTTTGAATTTGTCCAATTATCATAATTTGTGAAACATCTTTCACAAGTTCCTTTTATGCTAAACTTAACTTGAATACTTTAGTCGTGTCAATCAAATCGAAGAGTCTTGTTAATTCAGTTAATTCAATATCCCATTTAGTTATGAACTCATTTGAACAATTCAAATCATTTCAAACTTCATGTTTCATTAAGTAAATACACTTATTCACTTAAGTCCACAATAAATGATTTCCACTACTTGTTGAAAATATGATACATCACTATGTATAAGATTCAAGATTTCTTCGCATATCACCGTTTTACCAGAATGCGGAGTTTTAGTCATTCTACCCAAGAGGCATGGTTTTGCAAAGTCTCTAGATTAAGCATCTAGGACCCCGATCTTTCATAAAGAACATGCAACAACCAAAATGACTTAAACTGTAGTGTCTTTTCATTATTAAGCTTTGGATATCTTTTAGCATTCTAATCCTTTATAAATGTTTAAACTATCATTAACATAGTGGTCAGAATAACTTATTTATAATCGCAATGTGACCATAACGGTATTGTTCATAAGAATAGTACAAACTGGCTTGTAACTTGTTCATATGAATAATCGTCTCACCAAAAGCAAGACACACAAACTAGGATTACAAAATTATATTCAAGTCCACTAATCCAAATGATAAATTTTGAGGAAAGAGGTGATGTCGGCCATCAACTGATTTTCTTGCCGTCATCAAGTCACGTTGCCTCAAAACCAGCAATTCTCAAGCAGATCCTCCTGTTTTCACAAAACAGGACAAGTATCAAATACTTTGCAAACTGCAATGAGTTTTGCAAGAACCACATTTATAATTTGTATATCTTACATATACCTTTTCATCCATGAACTCCATTTGCAATCAAGCCCTTCTAAGAGTTCTCAACTCTAATGCAAGATCACTAAGTGTTTCTCCAAACATTATGGAGTCATCGAATTATCTCCTAATGGTTATTGTATCAAGAAGAGAAGATCACCTTTCTACGAGGATATCCCTCAGGCGTGGGTATTAATCTATGAAGTCGGACCCTTTTGCTAAGTTCCATAATAAGCAATATATTCCCATGGTCGCAAAGGACCTCAATGGGATAGGCTAAGATCTACTAAGATATTTGCAAACAGACATCTAGACTAAGTTTATAATAAGAGATCAATTTATAATTGGTCTCCACTAAAATTGTCATCCCCTGGACAATTTTAGTGATCGCATGATCCCTATCCTCTGCACCTCCCCCGATCATCACGGCCATCAGTGCATTACCAAAGGTAGACATTCACTAATGTCAATCACATCATCCATGTGACTCATGCTCGATCTTTTGATCTCTTGTGTTCCGAGGCCATGTCTGTACATGCTAGGCTCGCCAAATCTAACTTGTGTGTATTCGCTGTGCAACATGGCTTACACCCACTGTATGCGAACATAGATATGTCTGACACCTAGGCCTGTAACCCTGGATCGCCTCATACCGAAGAACTTTCTTGGTGGTGCACACAAAAGGGGAACACGGAACATTGGATTTAAATAGGGATTATCTTATTTGCTACCGTTGAGTATCTAAATACTAGCACACAATAAGATGTAAAAAATGGTATCAACATCATATGTATAATGTGATATGATATGGTCTTCTTGTCGAGCCTTGATCTCCATCGAGCGCTCCGGCATGATCTCCATCTTGCCCTTGGTTTGACGCCAAGTCCACGATGCCGCCACCAGGTCATTCATCGGAATGATGACTATCACTATACTACTTAGTAACAGAAAAGTAAACTACTTTACCTTTGTAACGACCATTGCCATATCATAATCACATGCCCCCTACAAAATAAAGTTAGACGCCTCTACTTTATCTATTGCAAGTTTTACGTGGTTGTTAGGGCTTTCGTACTAGAACCGTTTCTAAACTCCGAACTTTCCAACCACAACATGGATCCGACAGTTGTCCCTACTACACCCCTTTCGGGACCCTCCGTTGTAAATGCTATATCAACTATTGAATGAGAGACAGACACCCGTTAGCCACTTATATGGTACAAGCCGTATGTTGAGCATGGAACTAGTCTCGCGTACGAATACGCGTAAGGTCGGTCTGGGCCGCTTCATCAAACAATACCACGATATAAACAAGTACACGTTAGAGGGTAATAACTAAGGGATCAATGCCCGCACAATACTTGTGCGTACTGGCCGTACAACACTCCTACGCATAGATCGGCTCTGATACCACTGTTGGGGATCGGCGCAGAAAACAAAAAATTTCCTACGACGGAACCCCAGAAACTAGCCTAGGATCTATCTATGTAGTAATGCGGTAACGGCCAATACGTAGAGAATATATACCCTTGTAGACCGTACGCGGTTTACGTTCCGCGGGGAACGTGGTTGAAGTAGTCGTACTTGTAGCCGACCTCAAGGTCGCGAAGCTCCTCGCAGGTCACCCCTTGCTCCTTCTTGATCTTCATCATCTTCATCGTGCAACAGCTCCGGCACACGATATTTAAGCGCCCCAAGTGTTGCGCCTCGTGTCTTCGTACACATCCGGTGCATGATGAGACCTCCGGCTCCCCGATCCCGCCGGGAGTGCGAAAGTTGATATCCGGCTAGGAATCCCTACAGCACAACGGCGTACTGCAGGTGTGCCTCGATCGCACAGCCCAGACTTGGGGCCATGGTCGCAAGGTGTAGAGAGAGGGAGGGAGAAAGTCAACCAAATGACTTCCCTAGTTGTGTGTTTAATCCCACCCATGGGCACCCCTTTATATAGGCTAAGGGGGTGTACCTTTCTCAAAGGCTAAGCCATGTGGGACTAATACTAAAAGAAAAGATCAGCAGATTTTCGGACTGCCAAATGGGCCAAAAGAACTCAGCCCAAATAGCAAACAGAAAAATAACAAACAAAAGAAAAAGGGAAACAACACAGAAGCTTGGAACAGCCCTGGCCGGGTGGGCCTTGCGCGGCCCATTCGCGCCTGGCGCGGACTCCCGCCCAGCAGAGGCCTGTATCGGGTGGGGGTGGGCCTTTGCCCCGGCAGCCCGCCTGGCAGCCTAGGTGGCGGGCGGTGGTAGCTGGCCCACGGGTGGGCTGGCTCCTGTCCCGTGGCCTGCTGGCTCCGGTGGCCCGGGTGGGCCGGCTTGCCTGCCCGTGGCCCACCTGGCCGAGTGGCCCGCCCGCCTGGCGCCTGAGCGGCGTCGCCCACTTACCTGCCGCCCTGTGCGGTGGCGGTTATCCGCCGCCCAGAGGGATGGATGTTTTGTCCTTTTCCATTCATAATTAATATATATTTAAATTCCTATTTATCCGAAAACACTTTTTGGGGCTTTTCCTTTATTCTTTCTCCGAACAACCTTGGATCTCTCCGCGGAACGATTCCGGCTTTCTCTCTTTCTCTACTGTGATTCCATCTTACGAATGATTGCTCTCATCGTACCCCTAAATGTATCCTCTCACGGCTCGGGAATGCTCTAGACATGATCTGTATCAATGATCAACAGAGGGACCAGGGATGTCCATGTGACCCCTATGCATTCCTGATGACAATGTCGTTTGAACCATATAAATGTAGCATCCTCTTCCTTTTGTTTCTCGATATAACTTTTCTAAGATCCGATCATTGGTATCCCATACCTAGTTCAATCTCGTTCACAACAAGTTATGTTTTCTTGTTACCGTGATATTACATCCCCATGACCTAGTCACATGTTGCAACATTTATAGATGTAATCTCACCAAGTCGGCCGTATGTATCTTTACCCGTCATGTGGGTGAACAAATCCTGGTCTTGCAGTCACATGTCATCTACTGTTCCTTCGGAATACCCAACGTACACCTTTATGGCCACCGTATTACCGAATGACGGTTGATGCAGTCTAAGTAGACTAGGGAAACAGTGAGTAATATGAGCTCACGGTATAAGGAGAAGGAGTCTAGGTATAGCTATTGCAACAATGAACTATATGACTTGATCGTGTTGCAATCCTTCGAGGAATGTCCAACCACATCATTCTCCAATGATATGATCTCTTTATCAGGCGGGATAAATGCCCATGATCCTGAAACCAAGATCATCTTCGTGACCAACGAACTAGTATGAATAGAGGCTACTAGGGACTTGGTTGTTTCATACCACACCTGTACCAATGTTTCTACTTGGCATAGTTATAGCACAATATGAGACTATTATAAACTAATTGAGATATGACAGTAAAAACCTATTTATTATTTGCCTTTAGGGCATATCTCCTTCACCACCGGCGGAAACAACGAAGGCGCCGGCGGTAATAGCACGGCCCAGTGGCCTACCCGGCCCCACATCATCCCCGGCAAGCACATAATCATTCGTCGGTGGTATGTTCACCTACCACCGGCGCGCGCGGGCCGTTTTGCCAGCAGTAAGTGGCGGCCCATCCGGGGGGCACGTGGCCCACCCTATCCCTGGCGAGCGGGGGCCCGGTTCGCCGGCGCTCCCCCACATCATCCCCGGCGTGCACAGCCGGATTCACCGGCGGTAAGTGGCGGCCCATCCCGGGGGCACGCGACCCACCCTATCCCTAGCGTATCAGCGACAAATTCGCCAGCGGTACGTGTCGTAGCCCCGGCGTGACAGGTGTGTTTCGCCGGTGGTAACTGTACGCAGGTCTGGAAGCCCTTACCGTCGGCGAGCATGTTCCCACTTCGCCGGCGGTAAGGGGTGCTGCTATAAGCTTTTCTCAAGTGGTGGATAACTTTCATAGGATGGTCTGCAGTGCACCGCATGGTCACATACCTGGAATTGAAGATATATGGCTTCTCTCCGCAGAGATGGCGCCACATATTTGACTCGAGATTCACGGTAACGCTCTGTACCAATTCAACATGGCGTCACTAACAGGTTGGCTTTGGCACGGTAACATTTGGTTCTAGTCGGCTGACATCGTTGTGTACCTACAAAGGCACCTGATGAGTGTTGATGCCTCATCAATTGACTACGACTTTATGAGCGCGATGATGTAAACCGAGGCCTTGGGGTACATGCTGGACTTCATCAAGAAGGTAATCCATTGTGGTGTTCGTGGCTATGGAGATCATGACATATTGTTCTTGGCGAAACATGCTGAAAATTCCTAAACTGTCTATGTGATGCAGCTGATGATACCACTGGAATTCCTGGACAACTGGGCTCTCTATGTGGCTGACCCAGAGAAGAAGCATATGTACATAATGGACCTAACCCTGACATCCGAGGGGTCGGATGTGATGAGGGATCGATATGGGGCAAATGCTAAGAGAATCATGTACGGGCTGGTCAGGTGCATCTGCGAGAACATGACGGATTGGGACATAAGTGATGCTGGCTGGTCATTTGGGTACAACGGAGGAACGCACGCGAGGTGTACCAGGTGAGAAATTTGCATATCAATGAACAACGCCTGTGCAGCAGGAAAAAACTTCATAAAATCTCGATCAATTTGCAGGGCACATAGTAGTGTGTATGTACTGCACTATATAAGGAATTTCAATGGGCTCTGGCTTGAGGATGTGCTGACAAATGTGAGTGCCATTTATGGGGTTTATGAGGTTGTGTCATGTGTTCAGTAACATGCTCCAGCATTGTGGTGTCTAACTGGTGACAAAAATTGCACGACGGAGTACCTGCGCAGCAGCATGGCCTACCAGATCATGTACCTTGCGGGGAACACCGGGGACCTCCCAGACTTCATGGTCTAGATAGTCATATAGTTGCTCCGCCTTCCAGTCCCAATTCCATAGTAGAAGGTCTATTTTGTTGTGTCGCTTATGAACTAATGCGAGTAGCAACGTGATGTGTCGTTTCTCGTTTCTCTAGAACTACAAAGACTTTGATTGACGCAAGTCGGTGAGTAGTGTGTTATGTGATCTGAACCTGTAAGTTTGAGAGGGTGTCGTGCCAGACCTCTCGATTTGGCTTATGAGACCTGTTATGTTGTGGAACCACTGCTCCTGGATGTATTTGATTCTCCTCTTTGCACACCTACTGATGGGTTTTACAGAACCTGTAAGTCTGTGAAGCTGCTTGCACCTCCATGTGTTTCTATCAGCTGTTGAGGAAGAGATTTTTCCATGCGGTGTTTGTCCTAACTGGTTGTCCAAGTCATTTAGTAAACTTGCATGAATATATCATACTCCAGGAAACATAGGTGAATTTATTTTTGTGCTGAACTATAGATTGAACTGAGTAGTTGGCAAACGAAACCTGAGTGCTGGCATTAACAGGAGGCATGAACTAAAAGAAATCGATCAACTAGTGGTCTTTGTAAGGGAGGTTAATAGGACCATCCATTAAACAGAAGTCGTGGCAAAAATTCCACATTCAAGGTACACATTAGACTGCATTACATCTGGTACTCTCTCACGTCCAGGTAAAGCTATGGAAGACTAAGGGATTGCTGATCGAGCACCATTGCTGGCAGTGAGGAGCTATGTCAGGCTTCCGCTTCGCTGAGGAGCTGTGGGAGGATGAAGACGAGTCCCGGGTCATTAATGGTATGGGTCCGGTGCCGGTACAGGAAAAGGCTCACGGGACAAGTCCGTCGCCCAGAAACATGGACCGACGAGTGTCTGGTCCATGACCGTGCCTGACTAGCTGGGTCCAACCACTGTTCAATATCAGCATATACTATGCGATACCTGCCAGAATACAAACTTGTGTAACGGATCACGAGAAGAATGGGTGGTCCAGATAATGTGATCATGGACTTGTGACCCGAAACAGATTTCCGGGGAAATATAGGTTAATCTCCCTATTTTGTCATTACTGTAGATAATTACTGTAGCCTCAAAAAAGTAAACCGGATTTTTTTACATTATAATTGATACCCTACCACCGGCGAACAAAAAAGGCTCATTGCCGGTGCTTCGGTGCTCGCCGGCAACCACCTCGCCGGCGTCGCCGGCGTTTTCATAATTCGCTGGTGGTAGTATGCATATACCGCCAGCGAGCTCCTACAAACGCCGGGGGTAGGTCCGCATCGCCGGCGCCTTTGTTTTTCGCCGGTGGTAATATGCTCTAGCGCTGGCGAGCACCTCCAAACGCTGCGGGTAAGTACGCCTTGCCGACGCCTCTAATATTCGCCGGTGGTAGTTTAGTACAGGCGAAAGGTTATTCGCCAGGGATAGAACCATTGTTTCGCCAGGGGTAATATTATCAGGAGTTAAATAAAGAAAATCGAAATACACATGGAATACACTGTAATATCGATAGAATACACAGGATAATAACAGAATACACACAGCAGATACAGGAAATACACATATGTTCAAACCATGCATCAATAGCATTCAAACAGTTCACACAAGTGTAGAAAGTGACCATATATGGCATAATATTACAAGTCTCCGGAGTTGCATGACACATTCAAACAGTTTAACACATTCAAACAGTTCATAGTTCACACAACAGATACCTACTGGACTCCAACTAGCAAATAGACTAGAGAGGTGGCGATGGCTGCGAGCATCATCACGACGAAGGGGGTCAACCGGCTCCTCCACATCTCCCTCCTCCGCCGTGCTAGAAACCTCGCGTAGTGAGTTTCCGCCTCCTCCAAAGTGGCATAACCCTTGTAACTATTCCCACAGAAACGGTGGACCTGCCTCCTACAATCCTCCCAGTCATCGTAGACTCTGGGAACCCTGCCCTCGTACACGACATACCACGGCATCTACGCACACACGCACAAGAAAGAAATGTTAGTGTTGTCAGCACATATTCATAATATAGATATAACATATAGGTATGCAAAAAAGAAAAAGCATCGGATATAGCTAAGTAATTATATGAGTAACATTTGCATGGAAAGATATGTATGCAAAAAGAAAAGCATAAAATAAACTAATCGTAATTCCATGACTAACATTTGGAAGAGACAAGTTTGTGACTCGATCAGGTTTTCTTCGGCTTCGGCGGGAAGGGATGGATGCCACCTAGCGTGGTGAATGTCCTCCCATCGGCGACCGCAGCTAAGCGGTCCTCGATCTCTGCATTAGTCAGCGGGATACCGCTGTATTTGAATGTGGCACCTCTAGTTAACACATCCCTCTTGAGTATCGTGCCAATATCCCGCTGGATGGCACGGAACTCGGCTCTGATGTTTGCATCGGTCGTTTCCGTAATATCTCTGCCCTTTTTCTCGAGACCGGATGGCATCAAGAGTTGCTCCTCATCCTTTGCGTACTCCCTCATCTGTAGGATGGCGAACCAGGGCTCCATCCCAGTTGACGATTGCTTAAGGCAGGGGAAATTGGTTACGTGGGAGTTCACATATATGCCTTTGGATCTTTTCTCATACTTGAGTGGGCCAACCGTAGCTCTGAAACCATTGAGGGCTTTATCAAGAGTAGATTTGACGTCGGTGTAGTCTTTCTGCACGTCTCTCCCAGAGTCGAGATAGATGACATGGGAATAATATGGTTGAAAGGCGATGAGGACGCACCCATTCTCTCTGCGCAAAACAGTTGGAATAAACCATCATCCTCGGCTATTAAGGAAATTCATGAAAGAATGTAATAGCGGGAAGTTTAGTGACCAACTACTTACTCGCGAAAGTATGGAAGGAGAAAGCAAGACTTGTCTTTATTCGCCACCAAGAAATCCGTGATATACTTCGTGACAAATGCTTGTTCCTTGTCGACGGTGCCTACAGTCATGTAGAAGGGGTCCATGATAGCGAGGTGCGGGGTCTTCTCCAAGATGATATCGTGCGCCATTTTTAGCGATACTAGGCGGACCACGTTTTGATTGAGTCGTAACATGTGGAAGAGCTTGAAGATGTCTTCATACGTGATGAAGAACAACTAGCCGGGGGTGGTGGTGACGAAGCCACAGTTAGTGGGCACCCTGACCGTGAAGAGCGGGTATGAGGGATTTTTATCTTTGAGAAGCTGCTGCTCCAGATACCGAATAGTCTCATGCAGGCTACATAGGTCCGGCGACAGCGTCTTGACAATGTTGTCCGGCAAGATCGGTTCACCAAGGAAATGCATCCTCCTCCTCTTGGTCGACAGCTTGTCGAGAACCACTTTCTTGCTTGTTGCAGCATCTTTCCCATGCTTCGGCTTCCGCTTCCTGCCGCCCTTCTTATGGAACGGAGGGGCGCCGGTTTGTCTTATCACCTCCATGGCCATTTCACGGAGTGTCCTCGGGGTAACATTAGCATGCGGTGGAGTAATGTCTACGCACTTCTATTCTTGTAGACAATTGTTGGGCCTCCAAGTGCAGAGGTTTGTAGAATAGCAACATGTTTTCCCTTAAGTGGATTACCCAAGGTTTACCGAACTCAGGAAGGAAGTGGTCAAAGGTATCCCCTCTCAAGCAACCCTGCGATCAAGATACAATAAGTCTCTTGTGTCCCCAACACACCCAATACACTTGTCAGGTGTATAGGTGCACTAGTTCAGCGAAGCGATAGTAAAATACAAGTGGTATGGATAATTATAAGTGGTAACGGTGCCAGAAAAGAGCTTGATGGCGTAGAAGAGACTAAAGGCAAACTGAAATGAAGATGGCAGCAAGCAAACATGTAACAGATCTAATTGCAAACGGTGTATCAATGATTAGAAACAAGGCCTAGGGATCATACTTTCACTAGTGAACACTCTCATATAAATATCTTCTCTTTATGATACTACTCTTAACTACTCTCTGGTTGGACACTCTAATCCATGGTAGGACTATAACAGCACACCTCAAAGTCCGCTTTCACCATCTAGATAACCCCACACTGTTACCTTGAGCACTACATGGTTCCAACAAACACCACAATTTCATAGAGACATCCAACTCCAAATATAACTCATAACAAGTATTTGTAATCTCTAGCCTAAGTGCCACCATGGTGTGCACACTGTCAACTTCACACACATGGGGAGAGCAGAGATCTATTAAAGCACTTGAGTAGCAAGGTAGATCTACTTGATTACAAAGCTCATGATCACAATATGATCATGCATAGAGAGAGAGATGAACACATAGCTACCGGTAGAACCCTTAGCCTCAAGAGAGAACTACTCCCTCCTCATCGTGGGAATCAGCAACGGTGATGGAGATAGTGGTGGAGATCGATGGAAATGGCTCCGGAGGCACTTCCCCGTCCCGGCAGGGTGCCGGAACAGAGACTTTCTGTCCCCCGAATCTCCCCTTTGGTGGCGGCGGTGCTGTGAAACTTTTCGTGGCTGGAAGCTAGACGATTTAGGGTTTTTGCATCGGGAGGCATATTATAGGCGAAGAGGCAAGGTCGGTGGATAGCCAGGGGGCCCACACCACCTGGTGGTGCGGCTAGGGCTAGCCCGCGCCACCACATGGTGTGGCTACCCTGTTGTAGCACCCCAATTGTCTAACAATTGTAATGCTACTTGTCCTAGTAAGATATTGGCTACTCCATATATATTATTATTGCATCATAATTATATCATGCTCATGTCATCATGCCACCTTGCATTTGAGCATCATATAAAACCCTTTTTCTTTTGGCTCTTCTCTCACATGCATTATTAATTGTATTTGCCTCTTGATATTGTATTTGGTTATTGATATATTGTCTAAATGCCCAAGTTGAGTTGGGGGCATATCTTTCATTTTCCTTTCCATCACCTTTCTCTGCCACCACTTTATAATTCCACCATCCTACTAGATCATGAGCTTGTTTGTTTTTATTTTGGTTTTATCTAGCTCATGTGCAATGGGGTGGATCTAGTTCATTAAATTTCTTTGCTTGGCTTTGTTCCACTTCCTAGAAATGCACAAGATTAATGCCATCAACTATCCTATACATGACCTTGAGCTCGCAGTAGTTGTCTTTGCTTTGAAAGTATGGAGGCATTACTTGCTTGGCAATCGTTGTGAGATCTTTTCTGATCACAAGAGTCTGAAGTATATATTCACACAGCCTGATCTCAACCTTCGTCAGAGGAGGTGGATTGAAACAATCAATGACTTCGATTTGACCATCAACTACACCCCGGGCAAAGCTAATGTCATGGCAGATGCTCTCAGCCGAAAAGCTTATGTCAACAATCTCATGGTGGAAGAACAACAGCCTCTCTTGTGCGAGGAATTCCGCAAGCTCAACCTTGAAATTGTGGATCAAGGTTATCTTCTGAATCTTCTAGCAACACCTCTCTTGGAAGAAAAGGTCCGTTCCATTCAGCTTGGGGATCCTTACACTAAAAAGATCATCTCCAACATTCAACTTTCGAAGTATGAGTCTTTCCACGTAGATGACCAAGGCACTCTTTTCTTTGAACATCGGATGTTTGTTCCGAACTACCCGGGTTTAAGAGACCAAGTTCTCAAGGAGGCGCATGATTCTGTTCTTTCTATCCACCCTGGCAGCACTAAGATGTACATGGACTTGAAAACACAATATTGGTGGCCTGGTTTGAAACGATATTGTGCCAAGTATGTCTCGGAGTGTGATGTCTGTCGCAGAGTTAAAGCTGTCCATCAGAAACCTTCTGGTCTTCTACAACCATTGAAGCCTCCGGAATGGAAATGGGAGAAAGTAGAGATGGACTTCATCACTGGTTTTCCAAGGTCGCAGAAAGGCAACAATGCAATCTTTGTTGTCATTGACAGGCTTTCCAAAGTAGCTCACTTCTTTCCAATCAAGGAAACAATTTCTGCAATTCAGTTGGCTGAACTCTATATCAACAGAATTGTCTCTCTGTATGGAGTTCCTCTTGAGATCAGTTCAGACCGTGGAAGCATCTTCACTTCCAAGTTCTGGGGAAGTTTCCAAAATGCTTTCGGAACAAAGTTAAACTTCATCACAGCTTACCACCCTCAGTCGCAAGGACAAGTTGAAAGGATCAATCAGATTCTGGAAGATATGCTCCGTGCTTGCGTTATCTCTTTCGGCATGAAGTGGGAAGAATGTCTTCCTTATGCTGAATTCTCTTACAACAAAAGTTTCCAGAAAAGTCTAAAGATGGCACCATTTGAGGCTCTCTATGGTCGCAAATGCAGAACTCCGATTGGTTGGTCGGGCGCAGGTGAAAGAATATTGTTTGGCCCCGACATTGTAACTCAAGCGGAGGAGAAAGTTCACATCATTCTTGAAAATCTGAAGATTGCTCAAAGTCGCCAGAAGAGCAATTATGACAGAAAGCACACAGACATGGAGTATGTCCCTGGTGATCTCGTTTACCTTCGTGTCACTCCCATGAGAGGTACGCACCGTTTTGGTATCAAAGGAAAGCTGGCTCCTAGATACATCGGTCCTTTCAAAATTCGTGGAAGAAGAGGAGAAGTTGCTTATGCTCTTGAGCTCCCTGAACAACTCAAAGTCCATGATGTTTTTCACATCTCTCAACTCAAGAAGTGCTTCAAGGATCCCGGCAGGACCGTGGACCAAGAACTCATCAATCTCCAAGAAGATCTGTCTTATCAAGAACACCCCACAAAAATTCTTGAAGTCGCAGAAAGAAGGACTCGCAACAAGTCCATCAAGTTCTGCAAGGTGCAGTGGTCGCACCATTCCGTTGATGAAGCAACCTGGGAACGTGAAGATGAGCTCCGTGCCAAGTATCCTACCCTCTTTGAGTCTTCTTCTTCCTAGAATCTCGGGGCGAGATTCCTGTTTAGTGGGGGAGAGTTGTAGCACCCCAATTGTCTAACAATTGTAATGCTACTTGTCCTAGTAAGATATTGGCTACTCCATATATATTATTATTGCATCATAATTATATCATGCTCATGTCATCATGCCACCTTGCATTTGAGCATCATATAAAACCCTTTTTCTTTTGGCTCTTCTCTCACATGCATTATTAATTGTATTTGCCTCTTGATATTGTATTTGGTTATTGATATATTGTCTAAATGCCCAAGTTGAGTTGGGGGCATATCTTTCATTTTCCTTTCCATCACCTTTCTCTTCCACCACTTTATAATTCCACCATCCTACTAGATCATGAGCTTGTTTGTTTTTATTTTGGTTTTATCTAGCTCATGTGCAATGGGGTGGATCTAGTTCATTAAATTTCTTTGCTTGGCTTTGTTCCACTTCCTGGAAATGCACAAGATTAATGCCATCATATTATTATTGTTTTCACATAATAAATCATGTCATTAATATTTTGCATGGGCCATGCAAGCTTCTCCACCACCTTTTCCCTCCATTAGTTTTTCTTTGGTTTTGGTGGATCCTATCTAGGAAAACCATCTCCACCTCTCCTTAGTCACACCATACCATCTTCTTTTATTATTATTTTCTCCATGCATGAACCATATGAGGCTTAGCCCATAATTCTTTTCTTTTCCTTTTTCTTGGACTTCCTTTCACCTCCACCTCATGATAATCCTAGCCTCCACCATGCTCCACTTGGGGTGATCTTACCACATTCCTTTCTTTTATTTTTCTCTTTATCTACATGTATGACCACATGAGCCTTATTCCACCTAATTCTTTTCTTCTTCTTTCTTCTAGTTTCTTCTCTACTTTAGTCCATGCAAGATCAAGCCTTTCTAGTTCTTATTGGATTGGCCTCTTACACAAAATTTACAACATATATACTTAAAAATAATCAAACCTATTTAATCTATTTTCTTCTCATAACCCTAATTTCTACTAACCCTCTCTCTCTCTCTCTCTCTCTCTCTAGCTTGGCCTCCATGCCAAGCCCCTCTCTCCAACTGACCACCTGGCCACACCTCAGTTAGCCCCTCCTCTCTCTAAGCTAAGCCACACCCTAACCCTAACCCTAGCTAAACCTAACCCGAGGCCACCACCTAACCCTAGCCCGAGCTAGTCCCTCCCTCTCTTCTCTCTCCCTCGTGCCAGCCCCACCCTGCCGTCTCTCTCGCCCTGCCCTGGTCCACCTGCGGTCCCAGGTCCAGCCCCAGCCAGCTCGCCCATGTGCTCGGCGAGGAGGAGGAGGAGAAAAGGTGGAACCGAGTCCACCTTTTCCTGCCGTGCACGCCTCCCTCTCCCCTCCCTTTTCCTCCTTTTCCTCCCTCCTCACGTCTCCCAGAGCTCGCCCAGATCCACCCCGAGACGCCCCCTTCTTCCCCTCCTTCCTCTCCAACCACCAGCAGCCGTCGCCGGTCGCCGCCAGCAACCACCTCGCCCCGACGATCCTGCCGGCGCGCTTGACCTGGAGGTGGCCTGGGCGACCGAGGAAGCCCTACTGCATCACCCCGACAGCGCCTACGTGAAGGAGAAGCTCCCCAGCAACCCTGCGCCTCGCCGCCCTGCAGGAAACCCTAGCCGACGGAGCGCCTGCATCCCCGACGCCTCGCCGCTCCTCGCGCCGATCCAACACCACCAGGCAACTCGCGGTGAGCAACTCCCTCTCCCTGACAACCTCCGCCTCACCGTACCGCTATAGCCTTGCCGTGCGTTTGGTCGAGCGCTCACCGTGCGCCAGAGCTCGCCGTCTTCGGCAGGTTTTTCCGCGCCGCGCAAGCCCTATCTAGTCCCCCGCTACCCTCCTGATAGCTACCCGAGCCAGCCGCACTGGCTAGACCCCTCCGCGTGCACGCCCTCGTCCCCGGTTCGAGTCCCCGCCCCGCGCCGTGTGCCGGATTTGCGTCAGACGCGCGGAGACGATAAACAGTGCGGGCCCGTTGTCATTTTCTAAAAAGCCCCCCACCTTTTTATTTTCCTCAACCCGCGGTATCGCCTGGCCCACTAGTCAGCCGCCTTGTCAGTTTTACCGAAACCCCCTCGGCTTTTCCTGGCCGCAACCCGCGGTCCAGCCGGCGCCGCACCAGTCAGCCGCTGGAAGCTTTCCCACTGGCACGTGGCCCCTTCCGCCGCTGGCCCGCCTGTCAGCCGCTGTGGGTAAACCAGACCCGCGTGCAACACGTTTTCTCGCGCGCGCGTGGCCCCAGTCCGCTTTGTCCCCACCTGTCAATGTCTGGGGTCAATTTTGACTGGGTATAATTTTTTTTCCCTGAGTCTGTTTTATTCAAATCTTTTTCAAATTAATATAAATTCAAATTCTTTTCAGATTCAAATAATTTTTAAAATACAAATCCAAATAATACAAATAATATATGTTTTGGAATCAGAAAAATGAGAGTAATTCAAATATGCCCTTCAAATTATATTTTGCACACTTTAAATTTCGAGTTAATCAAAATTACAAGAAAATGCCCTTTTCCCTATTTAATTAATAACTTTTGTTTTATAACTCCAAATTTGACAAATGATATGTCTAAATCGATCAGCGCGACGAGCCCGTTCTATTTATGCAATCCTTGTTATGAATTGAAGCATGCATCATGTCAACTTTTAAATTCTGAACTGTTTATGACAATAAAACTTGGGCAAATAAATAATAAAGTGCTTTATTTATAGTATCCACACCTCACCTTTGCCATGCTACTTAAATGCCATGCAAATTGTGCATCATTCATCATGGCATGCTTGGTTGCTTGTTGCATTTTAATTCATATGCTTGTGCACTTTATTTATGTTGGCCCTTGTTTGTTTGGTTCTTCTTCGAATAGACGCCCAGCAGGAGAATTACCAGGAATCACAGGAGTATTACCCAGATCCATCTCTCGCTTCAACTGAACTGCCAGGCAAGCACTACCACATGCTTGCATACATACAGTACCTATTGCCTCTATCTTATTCTTGCATCATTGAGTCGCGATTGCATTAAATTGAATCCCAATGTACTGCATAGCCTTTACTTTTAAACCACACTAAGCTTGTTCCGATCCCATGAGCCATTACTACAGGAGTTGTTTGAGCCATGCGAGTCGTAGAAAAGCATGAGTAGGGTATGTGAGTGTCTGATGGATAATGAGGTACCTAAACAACATAACCTGAGTAGTAATGGGATAACTAATGAAAGAGGCACCGGTGAGCAATATCTGCTATTTGGTTTTTCCTGCTGACTTGTGTCCCGTAGGACCCCGAGTACTTGATTCCTGTTCCTTGTTTATTCGCACTATCCACATCCGGGAGGCCTTATGGACCCCCCTGAGTCAGAGCTTGATTCATTCTTATTTCTTGGGGCCACAAGTAGTTTGGGGCTTTATTACTATTCTGTACTTATGCCATGTTACTGCTTTATTTAAGATTGTGCGTGGAGCACCTGTACTGTTTTGGATCGTGGAATGTTTTCGCGGTATCGACAAGCCGAGTCACATTTTCGGGTTCCCAGTCGTTTACAGCCATTGACACAAACCTTGGGTCCGTCTCGGAGCCAGCCAACTTCGTTGCGGGTAGCTTAATGGGGTGGCCCCCTGAAATATTTCTGAATCCTGTGATTGCTTTGTCGTGAATGCCTCGTTGGGTTTTGATTTGGTTTTTCCGAGGTTGATCGAGTGTGTGTTGCTATTCGTGCACCCCTGCAGGGTAAATCTTTCTAAAAGCCGTGTCCGCGGTTATGGACGACTTGGAGCACAGTTTCTCGATCATAGACAAGTATAACTAAAGTACCGCTTTTAAATTGACTAAGTACTTGACTAGTAAATAGTGCAATACTCATGGAATGGTTAATAAAAATTGCCAACGGATGATGGGGGTTGTTCGTCCGCTTCCTCGTTGGTAAGCGAGGAGGAGGATGGATCTGTTAATTATACTGTTATAACTGTTGTTCTTAATTCACGGACTTCCGTCTATCATTGGTTAGGCTGAAGGTTAGCGAGTCTCTATAGAATTGTTAGGTATTATCTTTTGCTGCAATTGCGTCACCCCAGGTTGTGTCCCCTTTAGTGGCATAAAGGCTTGCTGAGTACCCCTAGGGTCTCACACGATAAATTGTTTGATTCAGATGAACAGGTGTACCCGCAAGATGGATACTGGGTGGAAGAGACAGATGATGTTGGCAACGATCATTCGGTGTAGAGATTCCGGGAACGGGGATCCGTGTGATCTGTGGGCAGGATGTGTTTATTTATGGGGCATCTTATGCCAATTTGCTTCTTATCCGTACTCGGATCTTGTTTTCCGCTTCCGCCTGATACTCTGATGTGTGATGTATGAGGAGCTATCCTAAATTATTATATCTATCTAGGACATTTGGATCTTGCCGTATGGCGTTGCAATATTTCTATTTCTTTTAGATGGAATGGCTCTGATGTACTGTTGTATGTGGCTTGCATACATACTCACTTGTGTATGTAGTTGATCCCTTCGCCTGCCGATTACGCCGCTCGTTCTTGTCCCGCTGTCTGAAAGTGGTTAGGACGGCCGAAAGGTCTACCGTGAGTGGCCCTGGGCCCCACCGTACTATTTTAACCACTTTCGTTCATCCAGGCATTAACTAAGAGCGTAATTCACCGAGGTAGTTACAATTGGTATCAGAGCCATCCCGCCCTTCAGGGTCTCAGCCAAAATGGTCGTTGTCTGTCTAGCAAATATTTTGGTAGTTATGTATACTAGGGAAAAACAAACGTGAGAGTAGGACTGCTTCCATTTTTCTTCTTACCCACCCACCCACCCTTGTTCTGGTAAGGAAGTGTAATGTTTTCAATCCTCTTCTAAACTTCAACCTAGGATTCACGTGTTCTGGGTTCCGTAGTACCATAGGTTATGTTTGTGTGTGTGTGTGTGAACTCCTTGTCTATCTGTTGCATCCAAATGTTATCACTATCTGCCTTTTGGTTATCAACTGTTGGTACATTCCCTACCGACAACCCTTTGTAAACCGACGCGATCTATTCTGATTCATTGTACACCGATGCGATCTATCTTACTCTTTGTTATCCGATGTTATCTTGTTGGGGTGTTCGTTTCCGTAGTTACCAATCTTTAGGTTCATCTTAAGAAGAAGTTGTTGGGATATGTGTTTTACTGATTCATGTGCGGAGTAATGATTTGAGTGCGGGATGGAGTCGCGACCATACCACTACTTTTGTCATTTGCTTTTGTATATTGAACTAGTAGAGTTACTAATCTTAATTCGTTAAGTGGTTTTGCGCATATAGTGGTATTTTAATGCCAAAATTTGCGGAAATTTTTTCTTTGTTAGTTTGTATACCACAGTCCTTGTTCAGTCGTGTGTGTTATGCTTAATATCTTCTAATTGCCTTGAACTTTGTTGATATTTTAATATCATCTCAGTGAATTACATTCTTTAATCTTGATTAATTCCATTTTGGTACTATTTTGGATTATTATCATTCTCCATTATAGTACTGACTTGCGTTTTATATCAATCACAGGATGGCACCACCACGCCGTTCTGAGGAGGATATACCACCTGAACTCGGGGCTGCTTTGGCAAGTATTGCAAATGCTTTGGGCACTATGCAGCAGAACCAGCAGCGCTTCGAAGAAAGTGTGAGGAGGAATGAGTTTGCTCTGCTACCTCCACCTCCCAAGCGAGGAGACATCAAGAGTTTTCTCAAGTTCAACCCACGCCAATTTGAGGTGTCTGATCAGCCACTTGATGCGGATGATTAGCTTCGTGAAGTGTCAAGGTTGCTCATGACTGCGGATGTTCCCGAGAAAGAATGGGTCAAGTGTGCTACTCACCTTCTGAAGGGAGATGCAGCTCTCTGGTGGGAAAATTATCTCAAGGCAGATCTTTCTGGTTTTCAGCCTACTTGGGAGCGGTTCACTGCTGCTTTCAAAGAGCAATATCTGTCAGAAATTGTCATGGAAAGGATGAAGGAAGTGTTTCTCAACCTCAAGCAGGGCACTGACAATGTCAACACCTACATCAGAAACTTCATGAATCTGTCTCGTTATGGTGGCGATGAGATCTCTGATGACAAGAAGAAGCAAAAGAGGTTTCGGCAAGGCCTCAATGCTTCCATCAAATATGCAATCACTCATGCAAGGCCAGCATCTTTCCTGGAACTTCAGCACACAGCTCTGCAGGAAGAAGCAAGTAGGCAAGTGTTTGAGGAGTCAAAGAAACACAGCCGTGATACATCAAGCTCTTCTGCTATGGCAGCTCCTTCTAAGCGTCGTGTCTGGGTTCCTAACACCCCACCGTCGCTCCCTGCTCCACCAAGACCTTCAAGCTACGCACCAAGGCCACCAAACTCCTTCACTGTGGCTCCCAGGGGCTACAACCACAACTACCCTGGAGCGCCTGGCGGAGTCCCTGGCTACGTTGCTCCACGTCCACCTGGTGCTTGTTATACTTGTGGAAACACTGGCCATCAGCAATGGAATTGTCCAATGAACAACAAAGCTCTTCCACCACCACCTCCAAGACCTGCGGCAAGTGCTCCTATGATTCGTGTACCTCCACCTCGGGCTCTCAACATCAACACTAAGCCGGGATCTACGGTTGCTCGTGCCAACTGTGTCAACGTCGCTCAAGCTGAGCATGCTCCTGGAGTTGTGATGGGTATGCTTCCTATTAACTCAGTTCCTGCACGAGTTTTGTTTGATTCTGGTGCTTCACATTCTTTCGTTTCTCACAAATTTGCAAATGAGCACGAGCTTGTTATAGACCAGCTGGATAGAAAGTTAATGGTTCTTTCTCCCGGGGCAAGATTGTTATCTACTAAGATCAGCCATGGCAATCAAATTGAGATTGGTGGTTCTTCTTTTCCGGCTTCCTTAATTGTTCTTGGCAACTCTGATATTGATGTTATCTTGGGCATGGATTGGTTGACAGCAAATGCCGCTGTGATTGATTGTGCTGAACGTTCGGTTTCTCTGAAAATTCCTGAAGGCCATATAGTCTATTCTCCAAGTCTGACTCCTGCAATTCAGCTTTATTCTTTGGCAGCTCTGAATGATGATGCTATGGAAGGTATTCAGAGTGTTCCTGTAGTTTGTGAGTTTCCAGATGTCTTTCGTGAAGAGTTGCCAGGTATGCCTCCGGATCGCGAGGTTGAGTTTGTCATTGAACTTGAACCTGGCACCGCTCCTATTTCCAGGCGGCCTTATAAAATGGGTCCTGCTGAGTTGGCTGAACTTAAGCGTCAGTTGGATGAACAAGAGAAGTTGGGTTTCATTCAGCACAGTACTTCTTCTTGGGGTAGTCCAACCATCTTTGTGAAGAAGCGAGACAATACTGATAGACTTTGTGTTGACTATCGGGCACTCAATGCTAAAAAAATCAAGAATAAATATCCCCTTCCGCGGATTAATGATCTTTTTGATCAGCTAGCTGGAGCTGTGGTATTCTCTAAGCTTGATTTGAGAAGTGGTTATCATCAAATCAAGATTCGCAAGGAAGATGTTCCCAAAACAGCTTTCACCACCCGCTATGGCCTGTATGAGTACACGGTCATGTCTTTCGGTCTAACCAATGCACCTGCCACCTTCTCGAGGCTTATGAACTCGGTTTTCATGGAGTATCTTGATAAAGTCGTTGTGGTCTATCTGGATGACATTCTAGTCTATTCTAAGTCAAAAGAAGAACATGAAGAACACCTTCGTTGTGTCCTAAACAAGCTTCGTGAGAACCGCCTGTATGCAAAGTTCTCCAAGTGTGAATTCTGGCTGCCTCAAGTCACCTACCTTGGTCATGTCATCTCTGCCAAGGGCATTGCCGTCAACCCAGAAACTATTAAGACAATTATGGACTGGCTTCCACCCATAAATGTCAAATAAGTCCGAAGTTTCCTTGGTTTGGCCAGTTACTGTCGTCGATTCGTTCAAAACTTCTCAAAGATTGCGAAGCCTCTTACCGATCTCCTCAAGAAAGGCAAGAAATATCTTTGGACTCCTGCATGTCAAGCAAGCTTTGAAACACTCAAAGAGAAGCTCACTTCCACACCAGTCTTGGTTCCTCTAGATACATCAAAGCCTTTTCAGATTTTCTGTGATGCTTCATTGCAAGGACTGGGTGCGGTCCTTATGCAAGAAAAGCAAGTTGTTGCTTACGCATCTCGTCACTTGAAGACGCATGAGATCAACTATCCTACACATGACCTTGAGCTCGCAGCAGTTGTCTTTGCTTTGAAAGTATGGAGGCATTACTTGCTTGGCAATCGTTGTGAGATCTTTTCTGATCACAAGAGTCTGAAGTATATATTCACACAGCCTGATCTCAACCTTCGTCAGAGGAGGTGGATTGAAACAATCAATGACTTCGATTTGACCATCAACTACACCCCGGGCAAAGCTAATGTCATGGCAGATGCTCTCAGCCGAAAAGCTTATGTCAACAATCTCATGGTGGAAGAACAACAGCCTCTCTTGTGCGAGGAATTCCGCAAGCTCAACCTTGAAATTGTGGATCAAGGTTATCTTCTGAATCTTCTAGCAACACCTCTCTTGGAAGAAAAGGTCCGTTCCATTCAGCTTGGGGATCCTTACACTAAAAAGATCATCTCCAACATTCAACTTTCGAAGTATGAGTCTTTCCACGTAGATGACCAAGGCACTCTTTTCTTTGAACATCGGATGTTTGTTCCGAACTACCCGGGTTTAAGAGACCAAGTTCTCAAGGAGGCGCATGATTCTGTTCTTTCTATCCACCCTGGCAGCACTAAGATGTACATGGACTTGAAAACACAATATTGGTGGCCTGGTTTGAAACGATATTGTGCCAAGTATGTCTCGGAGTGTGATGTCTGTCGCAGAGTTAAAGCTGTCCATCAGAAACCTTCCGGTCTTCTACAACCATTGAAGCCTCCGGAATGGAAATGGGAGAAAGTAGAGATGGACTTCATCACTGGTTTTCCAAGGTCACAGAAAGGCAACAATGCAATCTTTGTTGTCATTGACAGGCTTTCCAAAGTAGCTCACTTCTTTCCAGTCAAGGAAACAATTTCTGCAATTCAGTTGGCTGAACTCTATATCAACAGAATTGTCTCTCTGTATGGAGTTCCTCTTGAGATCAGTTCAGACCGTGGAAGCATCTTCACTTCCAAGTTCTGGGGAAGTTTCCAAAATGCTTTCGGAACAAAGTTAAACTTCATCACAGCTTACCACCCTCAGTCGCAAGGACAAGTTGAAAGGATCAATCAGATTCTGGAAGATATGCTCCGTGCTTGCGTTATCTCTTTCGGCATGAAGTGGGAAGAATGTCTTCCTTATGCTGAATTCTCTTACAACAACAGTTTCCAGAAAAGTCTAAAGATGGCACCATTTGAGGCTCTCTATGGTCGCAAATGCAGAACTCCGATTGGTTGGTCGGGCGCAGGTGAAAGAATATTGTTTGGCCCCGACATTGTAACTCAAGCGGAGGAGAAAGTTCACATCATTCTTGAAAATCTGAAGATTGCTCAAAGTCGCCAGAAGAGCAATTATGACAGAAAGCACACAGACATGGAGTATGTACCTGGTGATCTCGTTTACCTTCGTGTCACTCCCATGAGAGGTACGCACCGTTTTGGTATCAAAGGAAAGCTGGCTCCTAGATACATCGGTCCTTTCAAAATTCGTGGAAGAAGAGGAGAAGTTGCTTATGCTCTTGAGCTCCCTGAACAACTCAAAGTCCATGATGTTTTTCACATCTCTCAACTCAAGAAGTGCTTCAAGGATCCCGGCAGGACCGTGGACCAAGAACTCATCAATCTCCAAGAAGATCTGTCTTATCAAGAACACCCCACAAAAATTCTTGAAGTCGCAGAAAGAAGGACTCGCAACAAGTCCATCAAGTTCTGCAAGGTGCAGTGGTCGCACCATTCCGTTGATGAAGCAACCTGGGAACGTGAAGATGAGCTCCGTGCCAAGTATCCTACCCTCTTTGAGTCTTCTTCTTCCTAGAATCTCGGGGCGAGATTCCTGTTTAGTGGGGGAGAGTTGTAGCACCCCAATTGTCTAACAATTGTAATGCTACTTGTCCTAGTAAGATATTGGCTACTCCATATATATTATTATTGCATCATAATTATATCATGCTCATGTCATCATGCCACCTTGCATTTGAGCATCATATAAAACCCTTTTTCTTTTGGCTCTTCTCTCACATGCATTATTAATTGTATTTGCCTCTTGATATTGTATTTGGTTATTGATATATTGTCTAAATGCCTAAGTTGAGTTGGGGGCATATCTTTCATTTTCCTTTCCATCACCTTTCTCTTCCACCACTTTATAATTCCACCATCCTACTAGATCATGAGCTTGTTTGTTTTTATTTTGGTTTTATCTAGCTCATGTGCAATGGGGTGGATCTAGTTCATTAAATTTCTTTGCTTGGCTTTATTCCACTTCTTGGAAATGCACAAGATTAATGCCATCATATTATTATTGTTTTCACATAATAAATCATGTCATTAATATTTTGCATGGGCCATGCAAGCTTCTCCACCACCTTTTCCCTCCATTAGTTTTTCTTTGGTTTTGGTGGATCCTATCTAGGAAAACCATCTCCACCTCTCCTTAGTCACACCATACCATCTTCTTTTATTATTATTTTCTCCATGCATGAACCATATGAGGCTTAGCCCATAATTCTTTTCTTTTCCTTTTTCTTGGACTTCCTTTCACCTCCACCTCATGATAATCCTAGCCTCCACCATGCTCCACTTGGGGTGATCTTACCACATTCCTTTCTTTTATTTTTCTCTTTATCTACATGTATGACCACATGAGCCTTATTCCACCTAATTCTTTTCTTCTTCTTTCTTCTAGTTTCTTCTCTACTTTAGTCCATGCAAGATCAAGCCTTTCTAGTTCTTATTGGATTGGCCTCTTACACAAAATTTACAACATATATACTTAAAAATAACCAAACCTATTTAATCTATTTTCTTCTCATAACCCTAATTTCTACTAACCCTCTCTCTCTCTCTCTCTCTCTAGCTTGGCCTCCATGCCAAGCCCCTCTCTCCAACTGACCACCTGGCCACACCTCAGTTAGCCCCTCCTCTCTCTAAGCTAAGCCACACCCTAACCCTAACCCTAGCTAAACCTAACCCGAGGCCACCACCTAACCCTAGCCCGAGCTAGTCCCTCCCTCTCTTCTCTCTCCCTCGTGCCAGCCCCACCCTGCCGTCTCTCTCGCCCTGCCCTGGTCCACCTGCGGTCCCAGGTCCAGCCCCAGCCAGCTCGCCCATGTGCTCGGCGAGGAGGAGGAGGAGAAAAGGTGGAACCGAGTCCACCTTTTCCTGCCGTGCACGCCTCCCTCTCCCCTCCCTTTTCCTCCTTTTCCTCCCTCCTCACGTCTCCCAGAGCTCGCCCAGATCCACCCCGAGACGCCCCCTTCTTCCCCTCCTTCCTCTCCAACCACCAGCAGCCGTCGCCGGTCGCCGCCAGCAACCACCTCGCCCCGACGATCCTGCCGGCGCGCTTGACCTGGAGGTGGCCTGGGCGACCGAGGAAGCCCTACTGCATCACCCCGACAGCGCCTACGTGAAGGAGAAGCTCCCCAGCAACCCTGCGCCTCGCCGCCCTGCAGGAAACCCTAGCCGACGGAGCGCCTGCATCCCCGACGCCTCGCCGCTCCTCGCGCCGATCCAACACCACCAGGCAACTCGCGGTGAGCAACTCCCTCTCCCTGACAACCTCCGCCTCACCGTACCGCTATAGCCTTGCCGTGCGTTTGGTCGAGCGCTCACCGTGCGCCAGAGCTCGCCGTCTTCGGCAGGTTTTTCCGCGCCGCGCAAGCCCTATCTAGTCCCCCGCTACCCTCCTGATAGCTACCCGAGCCAGCCGCACTGGCTAGACCCCTCCGCGTGCACGCCCTCGTCCCCGGTTCGAGTCCCCGCCCCGCGCCGTGTGCCGGATTTGCGTCAGACGCGCGGAGACGATAAACAGTGCGGGCCCGTTGTCATTTTCTAAAAAGCCCCCCACCTTTTTATTTTCCTCAACCCACGGTATCGCCTGGCCCACTAGTCAGCCGCCTTGTCAGTTTTACCGGAACCCCCTCGGCTTTTCCTGGCCGCAACCCGCGGTCCAGCCGGCGCCGCACCAGTCAGCCGCTGGAAGCTTTCCCACTGGCACGTGGCCCCTTCCGCCGCTGGCCCGCCTGTCAGCCGCTGTGGGTAAACCAGACCCGCGTGCAACACGTTTTCTCGCGCGCGCGTGGCCCCAGTCCGCTTTGTCCCCACCTGTCAATGTCTGGGGTCAATTTTGACTGGGTATAATTTTTTTTCCCTGAGTCTGTTTTATTCAAATCTTTTTCAAATTAATATAAATTCAAATTCTTTTCAGATTCAAATAATTTTTAAAATACAAATCCAAATAATACAAATAATATATGTTTTGGAATCAGAAAAATGAGAGTAATTCAAATATGCCCTTCAAATTATATTTTGCACACTTTAAATTTCGAGTTAATCAAAATTACAAGAAAATGCCCTTTTCCCTATTTAATTAATAACTTTTGTTTTATAACTCCAAATTTGACAAATGATATGTCTAAATCGATCAGCGCGACGAGCCCGTTCTATTTATGCAATCCTTGTTATGAATTGAAGCATGCATCATGTCAACTTTTAAATTCTGAACTGTTTATGACAATAAAACTTGGGCAAATAAATAATAAAGTGCTTTATTTATAGTATCCACACCTCACCTTTGCCATGCTACTTAAATGCCATGCAAATTGTGCATCATTCATCATGGCATGCTTGGTTGCTTGTTGCATTTTAATTCATATGCTTGTGCACTTTATTTATGTTGGCCCTTGTTTGTTTGGTTCTTCTTCGAATAGACGCCCAGCAGGAGAATTACCAGGAATCACAGGAGTATTACCCAGATCCATCTCTCGCTTCAACTGAACTGCCAGGCAAGCACTACCACATGCTTGCATACATACAGTACCTATTGCCTCTATCTTATTCTTGCATCATTGAGTCGCGATTGCATTAAATTGAATCCCAATGTACTGCATAGCCTTTACTTTTAAACCACACTAAGCTTGTTCCGATCCCATGAGCCATTACTACAGGAGTTGTTTGAGCCATGCGAGTCGTAGAAAAGCATGAGTAGGGTATGTGAGTGTCTGATGGATAATGAGGTACCTAAACAACATAACCTGAGTAGTAATGGGATAACTAATGAAAGAGGCACCGGTGAGCAATATCTGCTATTTGGTTTTTCCTGCTGACTTGTGTCCCGTAGGACCCCGAGTACTTGATTCCTGTTCCTTGTTTATTCGCACTATCCACATCCGGGAGGCCTTATGGACCCCCCTGAGTCAGAGCTTGATTCATTCTTATTTCTTGGGGCCACAAGTAGTTTGGGGCTTTATTACTATTCTGTACTTATGCCATGTTACTGCTTTATTTAAGATTGTGCGTGGAGCACCTGTACTGTTTTGGATCGTGGAATGTTTTCGCGGTATCGACAAGCCGAGTCACATTTTCGGGTTCCCAGTCGTTTACAGCCATTGACACAAACCTTGGGTCCGTCTCGGAGCCAGCCAACTTCGTTGCGGGTAGCTTAATGGGGTGGCCCCCTGAAATATTTCTGAATCCTGTGATTGCTTTGTCGTGAATGCCTCGTTGGGTTTTGATTTGGTTTTTCCGAGGTTGATCGAGTGTGTGTTGCTATTCGTGCACCCCTGCAGGGTAAATCTTTCTAAAAGCCGTGTCCGCGGTTATGGACGACTTGGAGCACAGTTTCTCGATCATAGACAAGTATAACTAAAGTACCGCTTTTAAATTGACTAAGTACTTGACTAGTAAATAGTGCAATACTCATGGAATGGTTAATAAAAATTGCCAACGGATGATGGGGGTTGTTCGTCCGCTTCCTCGTTGGTAAGCGAGGAGGAGGATGGATCTGTTAATTATACTGTTATAACTGTTGTTCTTAATTCACGGACTTCCGTCTATCATTGGTTAGGCTGAAGGTTAGCGAGTCTCTATAGAATTGTTAGGTATTATCTTTTGCTGCAATTGCGTCACCCCAGGTTGTGTCCCCTTTAGTGGCATAAAGGCTTGCTGAGTACCCCTAGGGTCTCACACGATAAATTGTTTGATTCAGATGAACAGGTGTACCCGCAAGATGGATACTGGGTGGAAGAGACAGATGATGTTGGCAACGATCATTCGGTGTAGAGATTCCGGGAACGGGGATCCGTGTGATCTGTGGGCAGGATGTGTTTATTTATGGGGCATCTTATGCCAATTTGCTTCTTATCCGTACTCGGATCTTGTTTTCCGCTTCCGCCTGATACTCTGATGTGTGATGTATGAGGAGCTATCCTAAATTATTATATCTATCTAGGACATTTGGATCTTGCCGTATGGCGTTGCAATATTTCTATTTCTTTTAGATGGAATGGCTCTGATGTACTGTTGTATGTGGCTTGCATACATACTCACTTGTGTATGTAGTTGATCCCTTCGCCTGCCGATTACGCCGCTCGTTCTTGTCCCGCTGTCTGAAAGTGGTTAGGACGGCCGAAAGGTCTACCGTGAGTGGCCCTGGGCCCCACCGTACTATTTTAACCACTTTCGTTCATCCAGGCATTAACTAAGAGCGTAATTCACCGAGGTAGTTACAATTGGTATCAGAGCCATCCCGCCCTTCAGGGTCTCAGCCAAAATGGTCGTTGTCTGTCTAGCAAATATTTTGGTAGTTATGTATACTAGGGAAAAACAAACGTGAGAGTAGGACTGCTTCCATTTTTCTTCTTACCCACCCACCCACCCTTGTTCTGGTAAGGAAGTGTAATGTTTTCAATCCTCTTCTAAACTTCAACCTAGGATTCACGTGTTCTGGGTTCCGTAGTACCATAGGTTATGTTTGTGTGTGTGTGTGTGAACTCCTTGTCTATCTGTTGCATCCAAATGTTATCACTATCTGCCTTTTGGTTATCAATTGTTGGTACATTCCCTACCGACAACCCTTTGTAAACCGACGCGATCTATTCTGATTCATTGTACACCGATGCGATCTATCTTACTCTTTGTTATCCGATGTTATCTTGTTGGGGTGTTCGTTTCCGTAGTTACCAATCTTTAGGTTCATCTTAAGAAGAAGTTGTTGGGATATGTGTTTTACTGATTCATGTGCGGAGTAATGATTTGAGTGCGGGATGGAGTCGCGACCATACCACTACTTTTGTCATTTGCTTTTGTATATTGAACTAGTAGAGTTACTAATCTTAATTCGTTAAGTGGTTTTGCGCATATAGTGGTATTTTAATGCCAAAATTTGCGGAAATTTTTTCTTTGTTAGTTTGTATACCACAGTCCTTGTTCAGTCGTGTGTGTTATGCTTAATATCTTCTAATTGCCTTGAACTTTGTTGATATTTTAATATCATCTCAGTGAATTACATTCTTTAATCTTGATTAATTCCATTTTGGTACTATTTTGGATTATTATCATTCTCCATTATAGTACTGACTTGCGTTTTATATCAATCACAGGATGGCACCACCACGCCGTTCTGAGGAGGATATACCACCTGAACTCGGGGCTGCTTTGGCAAGTATTGCAAATGCTTTGGGCACTATGCAGCAGAACCAGCAGCGCTTCGAAGAAAGTGTGAGGAGGAATGAGTTTGCTCTGCTACCTCCACCTCCCAAGCGAGGAGACATCAAGAGTTTTCTCAAGTTCAACCCACGCCAATTTGAGGTGTCTGATCAGCCACTTGATGCGGATGATTAGCTTCGTGAAGTGTCAAGGTTGCTCATGACTGCGGATGTTCCCGAGAAAGAATGGGTCAAGTGTGCTACTCACCTTCTGAAGGGAGATGCAGCTCTCTGGTGGGAAAATTATCTCAAGGCAGATCTTTCTGGTTTTCAGCCTACTTGGGAGCGGTTCACTGCTGCTTTCAAAGAGCAATATCTGTCAGAAATTGTCATGGAAAGGATGAAGGAAGTGTTTCTCAACCTCAAGCAGGGCACTGACAATGTCAACACCTACATCAGAAACTTCATGAATCTGTCTCGTTATGGTGGCGATGAGATCTCTGATGACAAGAAGAAGCAAAAGAGGTTTCGGCAAGGCCTCAATGCTTCCATCAAATATGCAATCACTCATGCAAGGCCAGCATCTTTCCTGGAACTTCAGCACACAGCTCTGCAGGAAGAAGCAAGTAGGCAAGTGTTTGAGGAGTCAAAGAAACACAGCCGTGATACATCAAGCTCTTCTGCTATGGCAGCTCCTTCTAAGCGTCGTGTCTGGGTTCCTAACCCGTCATGTGAGTGAACAAATCCCGGTCTCGAAGTCACATGTCATCTACTGTTCCTTCGGAATACCCAACGTACACCTTTATGGCCACCGTATTACCGAATGACGGTTGATGCAGTCTAAGTAGCCTAGGGAAACAGTGAGTAATATGAGCTCACGGTCTAAGGAGAAGGATTGTAGGTTTAGCTGTTGCAACAATGAACTATATGACTTGATCGTGTTGCAATCCTTTGAGGAATGTCCAACCACATCATTCTCCAATGATATGATCTTGTTGTCAGTCGGCATAAATGCTCATGATCTTGAAACCCAGATCATCTTTGTGACCAACGAACTAGTATGAATAGAGGCTACTAGGGACTTGGTTGTTTCATACCACACCTGTACCAATGTTTCTACTTGGCACAGTTATAGCACAATATGAAACTATTATAAACTAATTGAGATATGACAATAAAAACCTATTTATTATTTGCCTCTAGGGCTTATCACCTTCAGTCTCCCACTTGCACTAGAGTACAAATAATCCAGCTTGCATTTTACTCATATAAACCATATACCATATGCGTTTATAGATTATGCATGCTCATGCGAAACGTCATGTCCATGTTCTGTTCTACCAGATCATTATGTCTTTTGCAAATCGTTAATGTCTTCCTAATTTTGACATTCACTCCATTATCTTATAATGGGTCGAAGTATTTGTTTGGCGACAAAGTGAGACTTTGTTTCTAGTGTTTATGATGACGGTCGTTTTCACTATTGTTATCTAAATTTCGAAACACACTTTGCTATCCTTTGTGTATATACTATAGTCATGGCAGCAGAACAAGGCTGGATTCTAGGAGCTTACAGTGACGTTAGATCAACCTCGAGGGCTTTCTCATGGGCACTGGGCCCTAGGACACATCATTCTATGTTAAAAGCGAACTAGCCCCACCACAACATTATATATCACATCAGATGTAGCCTTTAAACTTCTATATCTATGTAGATCCTAGTGCATGAAATCCATCTATGCCACTTACATTGCTTCTTGCTATTTATGTACAAACTTAATTCTGGTTCAGTGATCAACTCAGGAATCACTTAAGGACACATTCTTATAGTTAAGACTTTGTCCTACCAACCAGAACCTCGGGTCACATTATGTCGAGTATACAACATGGTTATATGGAAGAACCTATGACTGAGGCATAGGATATGCAACGCATCTCTTTCTTTCAACCATAGTTGCAATACTCAATGCTTCATACGGTAGTAACTTCTTTCTTACCTTATTCCATTTCGAACTTCTTCAGAATCTTGCTTAGGACATTCTGATCATCTTTCAGAATCAAGTCCAGGAAGCATTCGACATTTAGTGTTTTATTAAACTCACCAATCTATCCTGATAGATCTCTTTGTTTATCTAACTTCAACATTATTAACACCAATCACATCATTCATATATGTAGTCCACATATCCCAGAATGATTTCACGCTCCCACTCAAATATGACATTGATACATTGCAAATGTGTCTATAATTTTTGATGTTCCATGCTTGGCTTTATCCACTTTCTTGTGTTTTGTTCCAACTTTGGAGTACTTTTCATATGATTTCTTGGACTAACCTATTAACAAGAGCCACAGTGCCAGCTGCCTGTTTTCTACTGTTTTTGGTTCTAGGAAAGTCAGAAAATGAATATTCTCATAATTGGATGGGACAAAAGACAAAGTGCCTATTTTTCCGGAAGTGATCAAGTGTGAGAATACGAGACGAAGAAGGGCCAGGGAGCCACCACACCACCTGACCGCGTGGCCAGGCCTGGCCCGCGCCACGGGGTGGTGTGGCCGCTCCCGGCACCCTCTCGGCCTCTCCTTCCGCCTATAAGTTGCCCTCGGGACGAAAACCGTAGGTACCTGATCAAAAATCCACGAAAGAGTCTGTAGTCGCCGTCATTTCCATCCCTAGATCGAGAGGAATCTGAAGCTCTTCCCGGCACCCTGCCGGAGAGGGGAATTCACCCTGGAGGCATTCTTCATCACCATGCAAGCCTCCGGTGTGATGCGTGAGTAGTTCTTCCTTGGACTACGGATCCATGTAGTAGCTAGATGGCTGGTTTCTCCTCCTTCGTGCTTTCATGTTTAGATCTTGTGAGCTTCGTTCATGATCAAGATCATCTATATGTAATCCATACATGTTGTGTTTGCGGGGATCCGATGGATATTGAGATGCTATTTCAGATTGATTATTGATTCTATCATGTCTTTGTTATTTGAGATCTTGCATGCTTTCCGTTGTTACTAGCTATCTTGGCCAAGTAGATGCTAGCAACTCCAAGAGTTAGTATTTATGCTTGATAGTGGGTTCATGCCGCTGGTAATCTAGGGAAGTGACAGAAATCTCTAAGGTACTAGATGTGCTGTTGCTACTAGGGAGAAAACAACAATCCTTTGTTCATAGAACAATCGTATAGTTTACTTTACACGCAGTTCGTAAAGCAATAATCTGTTGCCTGCAACTTAATACTGGAGGGGGTTCGAATGATAACCTGAAGGTGGATTATTAGTCATAGATGCAGTTGGATGGCAGTCTATGTATTATGTTGTAATGCCCAATCAAGTCTCAGAGGAGTCAAGATGATTAGTATATGCATGTATTGCTTTCTCGGTGTTTGTCAATTGCCCCGCTGTAATTTGTTCACTCGGCATGTTATTTATCTAAGGAGAGCCACCTCTAGTGAACTATGGATCCCGGTCCTTTTTCTTTACATACACTCTACAATCTTTTACTGCTTTGTGTTTACTTTCTGCAACCTTTTACTTCTTTCCATTCGATACGTTTAATCCTTTGTTTTCCGCAAAACACGGTGAGATTGACAACCTCATCGCAAGTTGGGGACAAAGTTTTGTGGTTGTGTTGTGCAGGTCTCCACGTTGCTACTAGCACCGGTAGTGCGCCCTGCGAAAGCTCAGCTAGTAACACCTTTGAGGTGTTTCCTTGCTCCTACTGGTTCGATTAAACCTTGGTTTCATAACTGAGGGAAAACTTACTGCTGTGCTCATCGTACCTTCCTCTTGGGGTTCCCAACGAGCTCTACGTCGAAAGTCGAGCGCATCAGACATTCATGTTTGAGATCCAGGGATTTCACTTAGCTCCCACTCAAAATATGTCAGCTACATATTATGAATTAGCCAAGCTAATTTGCTCCCACTCAAGTCCAGGTCCTCTCAATAATCTTGGACATTCCAAAATTCTTTGATCATCATCAATTTGAGAATTCCACTAACGAGATTTCAATGACCATTCATTTCTCGTACTTAGGTCCATCACGCTTCTTTGTATTTCGTAGGTATGTCTTGTTCTAAACATGACAAGTGAATCAACTATAATATAATTCCACAAACTTGTAGAATATATAGTTGAATCCTACTTTCTTTAGTAAAAGTATTCACTTGAAACTTTATGATCATTATCATTGGTTTCTCTTCTATTTGTAGAGTTTGGATTCACGAAACAAATTCCGCTGCGCCACTCAACAATTCGGAGGCAAGGTCAAAAACCTTGTTTTGATCTTTTACTTTCTTCCACCAGTATCTTCAACAAGACACATCAACTTTGGAAAACAACAGGTTTGCCCCTTGTGGAAGATGCATTCATAGTTTCCTAAGAATGCTTTACAAAGACTTGTTTGTTCGCCACGATTTCGACTTATCGAAATCTCCAGAAACTCGAACGTGCCATAACACTTATGGTGTTGTTTCCACGAATCTTTAGATGTTCCTTTGTATTTCAAATGAGTGTTTGCTTATTTTGATCTTTTAACTCTAAACGACAACCACAACATTATAAGAGATGATATTATACCATATGCATCTTAATACATGATGATTATGATGTTTAGATATTTCAACAAAGTTTGAATTTGTCCAATTATCATAATTTGTGAAACATCTTTCACAAGTTCCTTTTATGCTAAACTTAACTTGAATACTTTAGTCGTGTCAATCAAATCGAAGAGTCTTGTTAATTCAGTTAATTCAATATCCCATTTAGTTATGAACTCATTTGAACAATTCAAATCATTTCAAACTTCATGTTTCATTAAGTAAATACACTTATTCACTTAAGTCCACAATAAATGATTTCCACTACTTGTTGAAAATATGATACATCACTATGTATAAGATTCAAGATTTCTTCGCATATCACCGTTTTACCAGAATGCGGAGTTTTAGTCATTCTACCCAAGAGGCATGGTTTTGCAAAGTCTCTAGATTAAGCATCTAGGACCCCGATCTTTCATAAAGAACATGCAACAACCAAAATGACTTAAACTGTAGTGTCTTTTCATTATTAAGCTTTGGATATCTTTTAGCATTCTAATCCTTTATAAATGTTTAAACTATTATCATTAACATAGTGGTCAGAATAACTTATTTATAATCGCAATGTGACCATAACGGTATTGTTCATAAGAATAGTTCAAACTGGCTTGTAACTTGTTCATATGAATAATCGTCTCGCCAAAAGCAAGACACACAAACTAGGATTACAAAATTATATTCAAGTCCACTAATCCAAATGATAAATTTTGAGGAAAGAGGTGATGTCGGCCATCAACTGATTTTCTTGCCGTCATCAAGTCACGTTGCCTCAAAACCAGCAATTCTCAAGCAGATCCTCCTGTTTTCACAAAACGGGACAAGTATCAAATACTTTGCAAACTGCAATGAGTTTTGCAAGAACCACATTTATAATTTGTATATCTTACATATACCTTTTCATCCATGAACTCCATTTGCAATCAAGCCCTTCTAAGAGTTCTCAACTCTAATGCAAGATCACTAAGTGTTTCTCCAAACATTATGGAGTCATCGAATTATCTCCTAATGGTTATTGTATCAAGAAGAGAAGATCACCTTTCTACGAGGATATCCCTAAGGCGTGGGTATTAATCTATGAAGTCGGACCCTTTTGCTAAGTTCCATAATAAGCAATATATTCCCATGGTCGCAAAGGACCTCAATGGGATAGGCTAAGATCTACTAAGATATTTGCAAACAGACATCTAGACTAAGTTTATAATAAGAGATCAATTTATAATTGGTTTCCACTAAAATTGTCATCCCCGTGATATTACATCCCCATGACCTAGTCACATGTTGCAACATTTATAGATGTAATCTCACCAAGTCGGCCGTATGTATCTTTACCCGTCATGTGGGTGAACAAATCCTGGTCTTGCAGTCGATTGTCATCTACTGTTCCTTCGGAATACCCAACGTACACCTTTATGGCCACCGTATTACCGAATGACGGTTGATGCAGTCTAAGTAGACTAGGGAAACAGTGAGTAATATGAGCTCACGGTATAAGGAGAAGGAGTCTAGGTATAGCTATTGCAACAATGAACTATATGACTTGATCGTGTTGCAATCCTTCGAGGAATGTCCAACCACATCATTCTCCAATGATATGATCTCTTTATCAGTCGGGATAAATGCCCATGATCCTGAAACCAAGATCATCTTCGTGACCAACGAACTAGTATGAATAGAGGCTACTAGGGACTTGGTTGTTTCATACCACACCTGTACCAATGTTTCTACTTGGCATAGATCAAACTGCTGTAAAGCAGTACCCATCTAATAAGTCTAGGCTTAGCGTCCTTCTTCGTCATAAGATATTAACTAGCAGCATGATTAGTATGAATGGTTAATTTTGAGTCCACAATATAGGGCCTAAACTTATCATAGGCAAAAACAACAGCTAGAAATTCCTTTTCAGTAGTGGCATAATTCCTTGAGCAGCGTCTAAGTCTTACTAGCATAATGAATAACGTTAACTTTTTATCAATACGTTGCCTCAGGACAGCCCCCTACAGCAAGCATCACACATTATTTCAAAGGGTAAACTCCAATCAGGTGGTTGAACAATAGGGGTTGTAGTTAAAGCCTTCTTAAGAGTTTCAAAAGCTTCCCTACAATCATCATCAAAAACAAAAGGTCCATCTTTTTGAAGAAGATTAGTGAGAGGTTTTGATATCCTAGAGAAGTCTTTAATAAACCTCCTATAGAAACCAGCATGACCAAGGATACTACGAATACCTTTGATGTCTCTTGGACATGACATCTTCTCAATTGCCTCAACCTTAGCTCTATCAACTTCTATGCCTCTTTCAGAAACTTTATGCCCAAGAACAATCCCTTCATTAACCATGAAGTGGCATTTCTCCCAATTAAGAACAAGAATAGTTTCTTCACATCTCTGCAAAACTTTATCAAGGTTGTGCAGACAATTATCAAAGAAGTTCCATAGACAGAAAAGTCATCCATGAACACTTCTACAATCTCCTCATAAAAACCATGAAAGATAGCAGACATGCACCTTTAGAAAGTAGCAGGAGCATTACATAAACCAAAAGGCATACGTCTATAAGCATAAGTTCCATAAGGGCAAGTAAAAGTAGTTTTTTCTTGATCTTGTTGTTTAACAGCAATTTGAGAGAAACCAGAATAACCATCAAGAAAACAAAAATGGGTCTTTTTAGACAACCTTTCCAACATTTGATCAATAAAAGGAAGCGGGGTAGCGATCTTTCTTAGTAACTTTATTGACTTTCCTAAAATCAATGTACATCCTATAGCCTACCACTGTTCTTGAGGAATAAGCTCATCATTATTATTAGGGACAACGGTAATTCCTCCCTTTTTAGGAACACAATGAATAGGACTAACCCATTCACTATCAGCAATAGGGTAAATAATACCAACATCAAGGAGTTTCAATACCTCATTCCTTACCACTTCCTTCATCCTAGGATTCAAGCGTAGTTGGTGCTCCACTACCGGCTTCGCATCTGGTTCTATGTGATAGAGTGTTGACATATAGTAGGTGAAATCCCTTTTAAATCATCCAGAGTATAGCCCATATCTCCTTGATGTTTCCTCAAAACTTCCAATAACCTTTTTTCTTCCTTCCCTGAAAGTTTAGCGCTAACAATAACAAGATATATCTTTTTATCATTAATATAAGCATATTTAAGATCATCAGGAGAGGTTTTAGATCGAAAACATGATCCTTTTTAGGTGGCATCGTGGTACCCAAGTATTCTACAGGCAAGTCGTGCTTAAGCATCATAGGTTGATCACGGAGAATCCTGTCAATCACATTCCTTTCTTCCATGAAGACTTCACTTTCATGATCTTCCATAAATTTCTGCAAAGCATTGTTAGGAGCAAGAGAAATAGAAGCAAGTTGTTCAACCCTAAAATCTTCATTATGGGTTTCCTCTTCACAAGGTTCTCTAGTAAATTTCGAAAAATTAAACTCATAAGATTCCCCATCAAACTTAGTCAAGATTTTCTCCCTCTTGCAATCAATAATAGCTCCACAAGTACTTAAGAAAGGTCTACCAAAATGATAGGGTAGGTTTTACTAGCAGCCGAACCAAGTACTAGAAAATCAGCAGGGTACTAAATCTTACCACAAAGAACTTCCACGTCTCGTCCAATACCAATTGGAGAGATGGTATCTCTATTAGCAAGGTGAATAACCACATCAATCTCTTCCAACTCGCAAGGATGGATTTCATGCATAATTTCTCTGTAAAGCTCATAAGGAATAACACTAGAACTTGCACCAATATCACATAAACCATAATAACAATGATCACCAATTCTAACAGAAAGCACAGGAACACTAGCCTTTTTAGTTCTATTGGGATGTGAAACAATATTAGAAGCATCCTCACAAAAGACTATGTGCCCATCTTCTACGATTTTAGTGACAAGGTCCTTCACAATTGCTACCACGGGTTCAATGTTTATTCGTTCATAAGGTTTTATAGTTCTTTTTTTCACTTTTGGTGATTACATTAGTTATCATAGGATGGTCCTTTACCTTTTCGGGGAAGGGAATCTTCTCGATATAAGGTTCGGGTAAGATGGGATCAATAATGCAATACTCAGCACTTCCAATAGGAGCATAGTCAACAATATCTTTGTAAGGTGCATGGTATTTGTTCCATCCCCTTTTTGGAATTTCGATATAGGAAGCAAAAGCTCTAAAGCAATTCGTAATAACTTGCAAATCAAGACCATAAATATTACTAATATTTTGAAAGTCATCAGTTCCCATAAAAGATTCAATGTATTCATAATCATAATTTATACCTGACTTTCTACCTTTGTCATTCTCCCAAGCTTCAGCATTGTCTTGAATACGGTCCAGAAGATCCCATTTAACTTCTTCTTCCATGCGAGTGAATGATCCAGAGCATCCAATAAATCTTTATCATGTAGAGGGAGCCTCGCATAAAAGTTATTGATAATAATATTGTTGGGCAGCTCATGAATGGGACATTTGAGCATTAGTAACTTGAATCTCCCCCAAGCTTGAGCTGTACTCTCTCCATCAAGAGGCCAAAAGTTGTATATTTGATTCCGATCTTTATGAATCTCACTAGGAGGATAAAACTTTGAATAAAAGAGAGGCACTATTTCCTCCCATTCCAGAGCTTGACCATTCTTCAGCAGCTTATACCATTCCTCAGCTCTTCCTTTCAGTGATAATGAGAATAACTTCTTGACTTGATCTGTAGTAATACCTGCACACTTGAACAACCCGCATAATTCGTGTATAAAGATTAAATGATCACCGGGATGGAAAGTTCCATCCCCAACATAGTAGTTATCCATAACACGATCAATAATTCTTGTAGGTATTTTGAAAACATCTTTCTCAGTAGGTGGTCTCTTATCTACTACCTTAGCAGTGGTAGTAGCATTACCAAATAAGAAACTCAGTGAATTATCCATACCGAAAATAAAGCAACTAGCAGAAGTAAACAATACTCACAGTAGAAGTTTCCTTTACCAGCTCCACTCTCCAATAGCGCTTCACTCCCCGGCAACGGCGCCAGAAAATAGTCTTGATGACCCACAAGTATAGGGGGTGTATCGCAGTATTTTCGATAAGTAAGAGTGTCAAACCCAACGAGGAGCAGCAGGTGCTGGCTAGTGGTATGGATCAGGAATTCTCTGCAAATACTTAGGAAATGGATTTTTAGGGGTTTTTGATAAAGCAAGTAAACAAAGTACGAGTAAATAAAAGACAGTAGGAATAAATGCAGCAAGTGGCCCAATCCTTTATGCAGCAAAGGACAAGCCGGTTGTGTTTCTATAGATGACCAGACGTTCTCGAGGACACATGGGAAGACTGTCAAGTGCTTTCGCTTCATATAGTCGATTAATCTTCTCTAGCTTGCTAAGTGTTGTGTGGGTGAACCTGTGCTAATGTACCGCCCCATCCAAGACTAATACATACTTGTGATTATACCCGTGCAAACATCCGTAAGTACAAGAAAGTAATTAAGGTAGAAACCTAACCACAACTTTAAACTCGAAGACCCTTATGTCCCTTGTGCAATGGTTTCCTAACGGGGGTTCAGGTTTCTGTCACTCCGGCAACCCCTACGATTAGTAGCCAAATACACAATGCATTCCCCTAGGCCCTTATAGGTGAAGTGTCATGTAGTCGATGTTCACATGACACCACTAGAAGAAGTACACCACAACTTAAATAACAATCTATTTAATATTTCTCAACACAACTCCACTACTAACAACAAGACTTCTCCCATGTCCTCAAGAACAAAACGAACTACTCACAAGACATCATATGTATCATGATCAGAGATGGAATAATGATGTATAACAATCTGAACATAAACAATAATTCAATGGTTCACTCAATAGCATCAACTACAAAGAGTAGTCAACACCGGGAAAGTTTCCCCTATGAACTATGCAAGATTCAACACAATTGTTACAGCAATATGGAGATGGTGATGAGAGTGCTGATGGTGATGATGGTGGTGATGATGATGATCCCGATGAAGTCCAGCTTGATGGTGGTGTTGATGGCGACGATCTTCCCTCTCCGGGAAGGAATTCCCCCGGCAGAAATCTGTCTGCCGGAGAGATCTTTCTATCTTGGTGTTTTCCGCCCCGTAGAGGCGGCGGAATATTTCTGTGGTCGCTCTCCGAGTCTTAGGGTTTCGTGGGGATGATATACGCCAGAGGGGAGAGGCTGGAGTGCGCCAGGGTGGCCACACCAATCCCAGGCGCGGCCTAGGCCTGCCCGCACCATGGGGTGGTGTGGGCCCCCTATGGCCCACCTCCACTCCATCTTCTGGCATCCTGAGTCTTCTAGAAAAATAGGATTTTCCGTATATTTTCCCGGATTTTCTGATCTTCATGAATTTTGCCTCCAAACAGCACCTTTTCCATCAGAATCCTGACTGCAGCGGTCCATGCTCCAAAAGTCATCAACCATGCAAAAATAGATGAAATAACATAAGTATCACCTCTCAGTATGAAATATATCAATGAATAATAGTGAATTAAGACATAGAATAGTGATGCAAAATGGACGTATCAGGGAGCCTTATCGATGTCCACCATGTTGTCATGCTCATGTGTCTCAGGATTGGGAGGATCATCAGCAGGTGGAGGAGTGACCCTTTGGCTTGCTGCCAGAGGCATAGACACCGGAGTGACCCATTCTTGGGTTTCTGCCGTAGGCACAGACGCTGCAGTGACCCTTTCTTGGCTTGCCGCCGTAGGCACAGATGTTGGAGTGACCCTTTCTTCGGTAGTCTTCAGCCGAAGTAGGGATTTCAGCCATAAAAGGACATGATTCTTCAGTTGCCCAACCTTCAGCTCTTCTTCAGCACCCGGGGGTTGATGAGGAGGAACCAAGTGTGCGCATCCTGGGAACGACCGATCCACCTCAACCCCGTGCACGCTATCATCCATAGGCTTGCAGTGGAACGTCCGGTGTGCTTGGTTCATGATGCATCCCCTCGCAACATCCTTGAGCTTGTTGTCCACATACATGAGCATGGTGCAAGGAACACTTTGCTCCTGTGAAGAAACATGCATGTGTAGGTCAGAGAGGGGCGGCGACGAAGTAATTAACTTGCATAGAGGCTCAATTAATTACCGTGAGAGTGTCGAGCTCGGCTCACGTCGAGGGACCGGGGTCAGGCGTGCAAGTGACCGAGGGGCTGCTGGCTGCCCCCATGGCCGGCGAATCCTCCCTAGCACCTGCATTGGCGCCGGCGAGTGGAGTCACCAATATAGGCGGGTCTTGAGCCCGTGTAGCAGGAGGCCGCAAGTTGCCCGAGTTGCTGCCGTCTAGGCTGACCACCGGGTGTGGTCCCGTTTGATCGCTGGCGAAGTAAGTGGAGATCGACGCCACCATTCTAGGAATGATCTCATTGAACCGGCTGGCCACCACGCCATCGACCTTGCTGGCCACCTCTGCCTGGACCCTGGTTTCTACCTTGGCTTGGAGGCGTTGGTCAAGGTTGCTTCCAAGTTGGCCACCTTCTCCAATAGAGCCGCGTGCTCCCGGTCCTTCTTTGCCTACAGCGAGTCCTTGGTGGTGGGAACATCCAAGCCATAATCGACATGCTGGCGACCTCCTCCAGCGCCGAGGACACGGCCTCTTGCCGACCTCTTGGTCTTGGATTTGTTGGGCAAACGCATGGTGGTGAAATACTCGTCTTCTTTTCTAACATCTGTAGCCCATGTGACACGGAACATCGGTAGCTTCTCCTCGACGTACTCGAGCTCCCAAATTTCCTCGATCCTTCCGTAGTATCTTTTCTTCTCTTCACCAGTGTAAGATTCCATCGTCACACCTGAGTTCTAATAGTCGCTTCTTTGTCTATCTCCTCCGTGTATAATATGTAATCGCTGATGTCGTATGCTTGATAAGTCATGAGGTTTGGTACGGGCCCGTAAGACAAGGCCACTGTGATTCTGTCCGTGATGCTTGTCATTGGCGGGGGATTGGCATCAATCTGGTCTTTGAACCAACGCGCGAAAGAGGAGTTGTGCGCTCTAAATACCTTTTCTTCCATCATCGGCATGTTAACATTGTTCTCGGCCATGGTTTTGTGCTTTTATACCCAAGGCGTGACATCGTCCATGTGCTGTAGCGCTACTAAGTGGGCCCTGTCAAAGTCGGCTCTCCTATCAGATTGATCCACATCCATTTCCTTCTTGCCGGTGCGGTGGCCTACTCCCTCAAACCTGTCGAGGTGCTTGTTCGTGGCCAAACCAATTGGACGTGGGTTTTCCTCATTTAGATAATTCTTGCAGAAAGAGACACACTCCTTGGTGAGAAAGCCCTGGACGATGCTTCCATCCGGATGTGCCCTGTTATGGACGTATCCTTTGATGATCCCGTTCATTCTTTCTAATGCCATCATGTTGTGAAGGAACGGAGGCCTGAGATCCACGATATCGTCCACTATATGGAGCAGCAGGTGGACCATGATGTCGAAGAATGCGGGCGAGAAGTACATCTCCATCTCGGATATGATGGTGACTATCTCTTCCTGCAGCCTCCCGAGTTTCTTGACGGTTATCGACTTCCGAGTGATGACGTCGAAGAAGTTACAGAGGCTAGTCAGCGTTGCACGGACGTGCGGTTCCATGATCCCTCGGATTGCAACCAGAAGTATATGCGTCATCATGATGTGACAGTCATGAGACTTCATCCCGCTGAAGATTCCTTTCGTCGGGTCCAGCCATCTATGTATCAGCCCCGCGTAGCCTAAGGGATACTTGGTTCCGAGGAGGCAACCGATCATCTGTTCGAGCTCATTAGGATATAGAGTGAAGCAGGAGGGACACGGGGTTTCACTCTTCTTTGCCCTTTTTCCCTTAGGATCTTCTGTCTCCTCCTCAACCGGCTGCTTCCCTGCCCTTTTATGCTTGCGATCGTTTGTCTCCTCCTCAACCCTATAAGACAGGGGGTGAAGCTCTTCTCTGATATTCAGGGCCTTCAGGTCGTGTCTTGCTTTCAGCCCGTCTTTAGTCCTATCCGGCATGTTGAGAAGAGTGCCAAGCAAGCTTTCACACACGTTCTTCGTGATATGCATGACATCAAGGCTATGAGGCGTACTAAGGATCTTCCAGTACGGAAAGTCCCAACACACGGACCTCCTTTTCCATACCCCCATGAGCGAGCCGTGTTCCTTTTCCTTCTTCTTATATCCTCGCTTCCACTTATGCTTCTTTATCTTACCCGGCGGAGGGCAGTGTTTCCAGCTTTTCAACAAAGCATCGATCTCCTCGCCGCTGCGCTTAGGCGGAGGTACTTCGAGCTCATCCTTGCTGTTGAACAGATCTCCACGCTTCCTCCACGAGTCATTGTCGGGTAGCCACATCCGAGTCCTCATGTAGACGGGTTTCGAAGACCCAGGATCCTTACCCAACTGAAGAAACGGCGTCCTTTGCATGCACCTCACACAAGCCTTGTGTCCGTGGCACACTTGGCACGCGATATATCCATATCCGAGATAGTCCTGCACCACCGTGATCAGCGCTACTTTCAGACAAAAAGGTTGTTGGAGGTGAGCGTCCCATGTTTCTACCCCTTCGTCCCACAAGATGGCTAGCTCCTCCTTCAATAGCTCAAGATACAGGTTGATATCGCTCCCTGCTACGTCCACCCTTGGATTAGCATGCTCGTGTGTATGTACTTCATTAGGCATAGCCATGGGGGGAGGTTGTACATCCATACAAACACGGGCCAGGTGTTATGCTTACTGCTCTGGTTCTCGAACGGATTGAGTCCGTCGGTGCTTGCACCCAGTCCGATGTTCCTTGTTTCTTTCCCAAATTCTTCGTACTCATCGTCTAATGCTTTCCATTGGCTTGCATCCGAAGGGTGCGTCAGCACTGGGTTTTCAACCCGCACTGGATCCTTCATCACAGCCTCCTTCCTTTCCGCGTGCCAGCGCATGAGCTTCGCTTCCTTGGGGTCCGCGAAGTACCACTAGAGACAGGGCCTGAGCGGGAAGTACCACACAATTTTTCAAGGAGCTTTTCTTGTCCCTCTCTTGTATCGAGGATCGCCGCACCTTGGGCACGCAGTCAAGTCCCTGTGCTCGTTCCGATACATCACGCAGTCACTGATGTAGCCATGGTATTTTTCGTGCGGTAAATCGAGAGGGCACACCGCTTTCTTGGCCTCCTGTAGGCTACCTGCGAACGTGTTATCTTTATGTAAGTGCTTCTTCAAGTATCGGAAGAGATTGCCCGCGCTTGCATCGTTCCATCCGTATTTTGCCTTCATCTCTAAAAGATCGAGAGTTACTCTCAAGCGGGTCTCATCTGGCCCGCGACCTGCATTGTACACCGGAGTTCTCGAGTCTATCTCCAGTTGATCCAGCTTAGACTTCCATCTACCAGCGAATCTGGGGTCGGTCGATGCGTTGCCAAGAAGAATTTCCTACGACGGAACCTCAGAAACTATCCTAGGATCTATCTATGTAGTAATGCGGTAACGGCCAATGCGTAGAGAATACATACCCTTGTAGACCGTACGCGGTTAACGTTCCGTGGGGAATGTGGTTGAAGTAGTCGTACTCGTAGCCGACCTCAAGGTCGCGAAGCTCCTCGCAGGTCACCCCTTGCTCCTTCTTGATCTTCCTCATCTTCATCGTGCAACAGCTCCGGTTCACGACATTTAAGCGCCCCAAGTGTTGCGCCTCATGTCTTCGTACACATCCGGTGCACGATGAGACCTCCGGCTCCCCGATCCCGCCGGGAGTGCGGCAGTTGATATCCGGCTAGGAATCCCTGCAGCACAACAGCGTACTATAGGTGTGCCTCGATCGCACAGCCCAGACTTGGAGCCATGGTCACAAGGTGTAGAGAGAGGGAGGGAGAAAGTCAACAAAAGGACTTCTCTAGTTGTGTGTTTAATCCCACCCATGGGCACCCCTTTATATAGGCTAAGGGGGTGTACCTTTCTCAAAGGCTAAACCATGTGGGACTAATACTAAAATAAAAAGTCAGCAGATTTTCGGACTGCCAAATGGGCAAAAAGAACTCAGCCCAAATAGCAAACAGAAAAATAACAAACAAAAGAAAAAGGGAAACAACACAGCAGCCTGGAACAGCCCTGGCCGGGTGGGCCTTGCGCAACCCATCCGCGCCTGGCGCGGACTCCCGCCTAGCGGCGGCCTGTATCGGGTGGCCTGAGTGGGCCTTTGCCCCGGCGGCCCGCCTGGCAGCCTGGGTGGCGGGCGGTGGTAGCTGGCCCTCGGGTGGGCTGGCTCCCGTCTCGCGGCCTGCTGGCTCCGGTGGCCTGGGTGGGCCAGCTCGCCTGCCCGCGGCCCACCTGGCCGAGCGGCCCGCCCGCCTGGTGCCTAAGCGGTGTCGCCCAGTCACCTGCCGCCCTATGCGGTGGTGGTTATCCGCCGCCCAGAGGGCTGGCTGTTTTGTCCTTTTCCATTTATTTTTCTGCACTTTTATTTCTAGGCCTTTTCCCTCTTAATCCAAATATTATTTATAATATATTAATTCATAATTAATATATATTTAAATTCCTATTTATCCGAAAACACTTTTCGGGGCTTTTTCTTTATTCTTTCTCCGAACAACTTCGGATCTCTTCACGGAACGATTCCGGCTTTCTCTCTTTCTCTACTGTGATTCCATCTTACGAATGATCGCTCTCATCATACCCTTAACTGTATCCTCTCACGGCTCGGGAATGCTCTAGACATGATCTGTATCAATGATCAACAGAGGGACCAGGGATGTCCATGTGACCCCTATGCATTCCTGATGACAATGTCGTTTGAACCGTCTAAATGTAGCATCCTCGTCCTTTTGTTTCTCGATACAACTTGTCCGAGATCCGATCATTGGTATCCCATACCTTGTTCAATCTCGTTCACAACGAGTTTGTTTCTTGTTACCGTGATATTACATCCCCGTGACCTAGTCACATGTTGCAACATTTATAAATGTAATTTCACCAAGTCGGCCGTATGTATCTTTACCCGTCATGTGAGTGAACAAATCCCGGTCTCGAAGTCACATGTCATCTACTGTTCCTTCGGAATACCCAACGTACACCTTTATGGCCACCGTATTACCGAATGACGGTTGATGCAGTCTAAGTAGCCTAGGGAAACAGTGAGTAATATGAGCTCACGGTCTAAGGAGAAGGATTGTAGGTTTAGCTGTTGCAACAATGAACTATATGACTTGATCGTGTTGCAATCCTTTGAGGAATGTCCAACCACATCATTCTCCAATGATATGATCTTGTTGTCAGTCGGCATAAATGCTCATGATCTTGAAACCCAGATCATCTTTGTGACCAACGAACTAGTATGAATAGAGGCTACTAGGGACTTGGTTGTTTCATACCACACCTGTACCAATGTTTCTACTTGGCACAGTTATAGCACAATATGAAACTATTATAAACTAATTGAGATATGACAATAAAAACCTATTTATTATTTGCCTCTAGGGCTTATCACCTTTAGTCTCCCACTTGCACTAGAGTACAAATAATCCAGCTTGCATTTTACTCATATAAACCATATACCATATGCGTTTATAGATTATGCATGCTCATGCGAAACGTCATGTCCATGTTCTGTTCTACCAGATCATTATGTCTTTTGCAAATCGTTAATGTCTTCCTAATTTTGACATTCACTCCATTATCTTATAATGGGTCGAAGTATTTGTTTGGCGACAAAGTGAGACTTTGTTTCTAGTGTTTATGATGACGGTCGTTTTCACTATTGTTATCTAAATTTCGAAACACACTTTGCTATCCTTTGTGTATATACTATAGTCATGGCAGCAGAACAAGGCTGGATTCTAGGAGCTTACAGTGACGTTAGATCAACCTCGAGGGCTTTCTCATGGGCACTGGGCCCTAGGACACATCATTCTATGTTAAAAGCGAACTAGCCCCACCACAACATTATATATCACATCAGATGTAGCCTTTAAACTTCTATATCTATGTAGATCCTAGTGCATGAAATCCATCTATGCCACTTACATTGCTTCTTGCTATTTATGTACAAACTTAATTCTGGTTCAGTGATCAACTCAGGAATCACTTAAGGACACATTCTTATAGTTAAGACTTTGTCCTACCAACCAGAACCTCGGGTCACATTATGTCGAGTATACAACATGGTTATATGGAAGAACCTATGACTGAGGCATAGGATATGCAACGCATCTCTTTCTTTCAACCATAGTTGCAATACTCAATGCTTCATACGGTAGTAACTTCTTTCTTACCTTATTCCATTTCGAACTTCTTCAGAATCTTGCTTAGGACATTCTGATCATCTTTCAGAATCAAGTCCAGGAAGCATTCGACATTTAGTGTTTTATTAAACTCACCAATCTATCCTGATAGATCTCTTTGTTTATCTAACTTCAACATTATTAACACCAATCACATCATTCATATATGTAGTCCACATATCCCAGAATGATTTCACGCTCCCACTCAAATATGACATTGATACATTGCAAATGTGTCTATAATTTTTGATGTTCCATGCTTGGCTTTATCCACTTTCTTGTGTTTTGTTCCAACTTTGGAGTACTTTTCATATGATTTCTTGGACTAACCTATTAACAAGAGCCACAGTGCCAGCTGCCTGTTTTCTACTGTTTTTGGTTCTAGGAAAGTCAGAAAATGAATATTCTCATAATTGGATGGGACAAAAGACAAAGTGCCTATTTTTCCGGAAGTGATCAAGTGTGAGAATACGAGACGAAGAAGGGCCAGGGAGCCACCACACCACCTGACCGCGTGGCCAGGCCTGGCCCGCGCCAGGGGGTGGTGTGGCCGCTCCCGGCACCCTCTCGGCCTCTCCTTCCGCCTATAAGTTGCCCTCGGGACGAAAACCGTAGGTACCTGATCAAAAATCCACGAAAGAGTCTGTAGTCGCCGTCATTTCCATCCCTAGATCGAGAGGAATCTGAAGCTCTTCCCGGCACCCTGCCGGAGAGGGGAATTCACCCTGGAGGCATTCTTCATCACCATGCAAGCCTCCGGTGTGATGCGTGAGTAGTTCTTCCTTGGACTACGGATCCATGTAGTAGCTAGATGGCTGGTTTCTCCTCCTTCGTGCTTTCATGTTTAGATCTTGTGAGCTTCGTTCATGATCAAGATCATCTATATGTAATCCATACATGTTGTGTTTGCGGGGATCCGATGGATATTGAGATGCTATTTCAGATTGATTATTGATTCTATCATGTCTTTGTTATTTGAGATCTTGCATGCTTTCCGTTGTTACTAGCTATCTTGGCCAAGTAGATGCTAGCAACTCCAAGAGTTAGTATTTATGCTTGATAGTGGGTTCATGCCGCTGGTAATCTAGGGAAGTGACAGAAATCTCTAAGGTACTAGATGTGCTGTTGCTACTAGGGAGAAAACAACAATCCTTTGTTCATAGAACAATCGTATAGTTTACTTTACACGCAGTTCGTAAAGCAATAATCTGTTGCCTGCAACTTAATACTGGAGGGGGTTCGAATGATAACCTGAAGGTGGATTATTAGTCATAGATGCAGTTGGATGGCAGTCTATGTATTATGTTGTAATGCCCAATCAAGTCTCAGAGGAGTCAAGATGATTAGTATATGCATGTATTGCTTTCTCGGTGTTTGTCAATTGCCCCGCTGTAATTTGTTCACTCGGCATGTTATTTATCTAAGGAGAGCCACCTCTAGTGAACTATGGATCCCGGTCCTTTTTCTTTACATACACTCTACAATCTTTTACTGCTTTGTGTTTACTTTCTGCAACCTTTTACTTCTTTCCATTCGATACGTTTAATCCTTTGTTTTCCGCAAAACACGGTGAGATTGACAACCTCATCGCAAGTTGGGGACAAAGTTTTGTGGTTGTGTTGTGCAGGTCTCCACGTTGCTACTAGCACCGGTAGTGCGCCCTGCGAAAGCTCAGCTAGTAACACCTTTGAGGTGTTTCCTTGCTCCTACTGGTTCGATTAAACCTTGGTTTCATAACTGAGGGAAAACTTACTGCTGTGCTCATCGTACCTTCCTCTTGGGGTTCCCAACGAGCTCTACGTCGAAAGTCGAGCGCATCAGACATTCATGTTTGAGATCCAGGGATTTCACTTAGCTCCCACTCAAAATATGTCAGCTACATATTATGAATTAGCCAAGCTAATTTGCTCCCACTCAAGTCCAGGTCCTCTCAATAATCTTGGACATTCCAAAATTCTTTGATCATCATCAATTTGAGAATTCCACTAACGAGATTTCAATGACCATTCATTTCTCGTACTTAGGTCCATCACGCTTCTTTGTATTTCGTAGGTATGTCTTGTTCTAAACATGACAAGTGAATCAACTATAATATAATTCCACAAACTTGTAGAATATATAGTTGAATCCTACTTTCTTTAGTAAAAGTATTCACTTGAAACTTTATGATCATTATCATTGGTTTCTCTTCTATTTGTAGAGTTTGGATTCACGAAACAAATTCCGCTGCGCCACTCAACAATTCGGAGGCAAGGTCAAAAACCTTGTTTTGATCTTTTACTTTCTTCCACCAGTATCTTCAACAAGACACATCAACTTTGGAAAACAACAGGTTTGCCCCTTGTGGAAGATGCATTCATAGTTTCCTAAGAATGCTTTACAAAGACTTGTTTGTTCGCCACGATTTCGACTTATCGAAATCTCCAGAAACTCGAACGTGCCATAACACTTATGGTGTTGTTTCCACGAATCTTTAGATGTTCCTTTGTATTTCAAATGAGTGTTTGCTTATTTTGATCTTTTAACTCTAAACGACAACCACAACATTATAAGAGATGATATTATACCATATGCATCTTAATACATGATGATTATGATGTTTAGATATTTCAACAAAGTTTGAATTTGTCCAATTATCATAATTTGTGAAACATCTTTCACAAGTTCCTTTTATGCTAAACTTAACTTGAATACTTTAGTCGTGTCAATCAAATCGAAGAGTCTTGTTAATTCAGTTAATTCAATATCCCATTTAGTTATGAACTCATTTGAACAATTCAAATCATTTCAAACTTCATGTTTCATTAAGTAAATACACTTATTCACTTAAGTCCACAATAAATGATTTCCACTACTTGTTGAAAATATGATACATCACTATGTATAAGATTCAAGATTTCTTCGCATATCACCGTTTTACCAGAATGCGGAGTTTTAGTCATTCTACCCAAGAGGCATGGTTTTGCAAAGTCTCTAGATTAAGCATCTAGGACCCCGATCTTTCATAAAGAACATGCAACAACCAAAATGACTTAAACTGTAGTGTCTTTTCATTATTAAGCTTTGGATATCTTTTAGCATTCTAATCCTTTATAAATGTTTAAACTATTATCATTAACATAGTGGTCAGAATAACTTATTTATAATCGCAATGTGACCATAACGGTATTGTTCATAAGAATAGTTCAAACTGGCTTGTAACTTGTTCATATGAATAATCGTCTCGCCAAAAGCAAGACACACAAACTAGGATTACAAAATTATATTCAAGTCCACTAATCCAAATGATAAATTTTGAGGAAAGAGGTGATGTCGGCCATCAACTGATTTTCTTGCCGTCATCAAGTCACGTTGCCTCAAAACCAGCAATTCTCAAGCAGATCCTCCTGTTTTCACAAAACGGGACAAGTATCAAATACTTTGCAAACTGCAATGAGTTTTGCAAGAACCACATTTATAATTTGTATATCTTACATATACCTTTTCATCCATGAACTCCATTTGCAATCAAGCCCTTCTAAGAGTTCTCAACTCTAATGCAAGATCACTAAGTGTTTCTCCAAACATTATGGAGTCATCGAATTATCTCCTAATGGTTATTGTATCAAGAAGAGAAGATCACCTTTCTACGAGGATATCCCTAAGGCGTGGGTATTAATCTATGAAGTCGGACCCTTTTGCTAAGTTCCATAATAAGCAATATATTCCCATGGTCGCAAAGGACCTCAATGGGATAGGCTAAGATCTACTAAGATATTTGCAAACAGACATCTAGACTAAGTTTATAATAAGAGATCAATTTATAATTGGTTTCCACTAAAATTGTCATCCCCGTGATATTACATCCCCATGACCTAGTCACATGTTGCAACATTTATAGATGTAATCTCACCAAGTCGGCCGTATGTATCTTTACCCGTCATGTGGGTGAACAAATCCTGGTCTTGCAGTCGATTGTCATCTACTGTTCCTTCGGAATACCCAACGTACACCTTTATGGCCACCGTATTACCGAATGACGGTTGATGCAGTCTAAGTAGACTAGGGAAACAGTGAGTAATATGAGCTCACGGTATAAGGAGGAGTCTAGGTATAGCTATTGCAACAATGAACTATATGACTTGATCGTGTTGCAATCCTTCGAGGAATGTCCAACCACATCATTCTCCAATGATATGATCTCTTTATCAGTCGGGATAAATGCCCATGATCCTGAAACCAAGATCATCTTCGTGACCAACGAACTAGTATGAATAGAGGCTACTAGGGACTTGGTTGTTTCATACCACACCTGTACCAATGTTTCTACTTGGCATAGTTATAGCACAATATGAAACTATTATGAACTAATTGAGATATGACAGTAAAAACCTATTTATTATTTGCCTTTAGGGCATATCTCCTTCACCACCGGCGGAAACAACGAAGGCGCCGGCGGTAATAGCACGGCCCAGTGGCCCACCTGGCCCCACATCATCCCCGGCAAGCACATAATCATTCGTCAGTGGTATGTTCACCTACCACCGGCGCGCGCGGGCCGTTTTGCCAGCAGTAAGTGGCGGCCCATCCGGGGGGCACGTGGCCCACCCTATCCCTGGCGAGCGGGGGCCCGGTTCGCCGACGCTCCCCCACATCATCCCCGGCGTGCACAGCCGAATTCACCGGCGGTAAGTGGCAGCCCATCCCGAGGGCACGCGACCCACCCTATCCCTAGCGTATCAGCGAAAAATTCGCCAGCGGTACGTGTCGTAGCCCCAGCGTGACAGGTGTGTTTCGCCGGTGGTAACTGTACGCAGGTCTGGAAGCCCTTACCGCCGGCGAGCACGTTCCCACTTCGCCGGCGGTAAGGGGTGCTGCTATAAGCTTTTCTCTAGTGGTGGATAACTTTCATATATGGCTTCTAGTCGATGGCGCCACATATTTGACTAGAGATTCGCGGTAACGCTCTGTACCAATTCAACATGGCGTCACTAACAGGTTGGCTTTGGCACGGTAACATTTGGTTCTAGTCGGCTGACATCGTTTGTACCTACAAAGGCACCTAATGAGTGTTGATGCCTCATCAATTGACTACGACCTTATGAGCGCGATGATGTAAACCGAGGCCTTGGGGTATAGGCTGGACTTCGTCAAGAAGGTAATCCATTGTGGTGTTCATGGCTATGGAGATCATGACATATTGTTCTTGGCGAAACATGCTGAAAATTCCTGAACTGTCTATGTGCTGCAGCTGATGATACCACTGGAATTCCTGGACAGCTGGGCTCTCTATGTGGCTGACCCAGAGAAGAAGCATATGTACATAATGGACCTAAGCCTGACATCCGAGGGGTCGGATGTGATGAGGGATCGATATGGGGCAAATTCTAAGAGAATCATGTACGGGCTGGTCAGGTGCATCTGTAGGATGGCATCAAGAGTTGCTCCTCATCCTTTGCGTACTCCCTCATCTGTAGGATGGCGAACCAGGGCTCCATCCCAGTTGACGATTGCTTAAGGCAGGGGAAATTGGTTACGTGGGAGTTCACATATATGCCTTTGGATCTTTTCTCATACTTGAGTGGGCCAACCGTAGCTCTGAAACCATTGAGGGCTTTATCAAGAGTAGATTTGACGTCGGTGTAGTCTTTCTGCACGTCTCTCCCAGAGTCGAGATAGATGACATGGGAATAATATGGTTGAAAGGCGATGAGGACGCACCCATTCTCTCTACGCAAAACAGTTGGAATAAACCATCATCCTCGGCTATTAAGGAAATTCATGAAAGAATGTAATAGCGGGAAGTTTAGTGACCAACTACTTACTCGCGAAAGTATGGAAGGAGAAAGCAAGACTTGTCTTTATTCGCCACCAAGAAATCCGTGATATACTTCGTGACAAATGCTTGTTCCTTGTCGACGGTGCCTACAGTCATGTAGAAGGGGTCCATGATAGCGAGGTGCGGGGTCTTCTCCAAGATGATATCGTGCGCCATTTTTAGCGATACTAGGCGGACCACGTTTTGATTGAGTCGTAACATGTGGAAGAGCTTGAAGATGTCTTCATACGTGATGAAGAACAACTAGCCGGGGGTGGTGGTGACGAAGCCACAGTTAGTGGGCACCCTGACCGTGAAGAGCGGGTATGAGGGATTTTTATCTTTGAGAAGCTGCTGCTCCAGATACCGAATAGTCTCATGCAGGCTACATAGGTCCGGCGACAGCGTCTTGACAATGTTGTCCGGCAAGATCGGTTCACCAAGGAAATGCATCCTCCTCCACTTGGTCGACAGCTTGTCGAGAACCACTTTCTTGCTTGTTGCAGCATCTTTCCCATGCTTCGGCTTCCGCTTCCTGCCGCCCTTCTTATGGAACGGAGGGGTGCCGGTTTGTCTTATCACCTCCATGGTTGTTTCACGGAGTGTCCTCGGGGTAACATTAGCATGCGGTGGAGTGATGTCTACGCACTTCTATTCTTGTAGACAATTGTTGGGCCTCCAAGTGCAGAGGTTTGTAGAACAGCAACATGTTTTCCCTTAAGTGGATTACCCAAGGTTTACCGAACTCAGGAAGGAAGTGGTAAAAGGTATCCCCTCTCAAGCAACCCTGTGATCAAGATACAATAAGTCTCTTGTGTCCCCAACACACCCAATACACTTGTCAGGTGTATAGGTGCACTAGTTCGGCGAAGCGATAGTAAAATACAAGTGGTATGGATAATTATAAGTGGTAACGGTGCCAGAAAAGAGCTTGATGGCGTGGAAGAGACTAAAGGCAAACTGAAATGAAGATGGCAGCAAGCAAACATGTAACAGATCTAATTGCAAACGGTGTATCAATGCTTAGAAACAAGGCCTAGGGATCATACTTTCACTAGTGAACACTCTCATATAAATATCTTCTCTTTATGATACTACTCTTAACTACTCTCTGGTTGGACACTCTAATCCATGGTAGGACTATAACAGCACACCTCAAAGTCCGCTTTCACCATCTAGATAACCCCACACTGTTACCTTGAGCACTACATGGTTCCAACAAACACCACAATTTCATAGAGACATCCAACTCCAAATATAACTCATAACAAGTATTTGTAATCTCTAGCCTAAGTGCCACCATGGTGTGCACACTGTCAACTTCACACACATGGGGAGAGCAGAGATCTATTAAAGCACTAGAGTAGCAAGGTAGATCTACTTGATTACAAAGATCATGATCACAATATGATCATGCATAGAGAGAGAGAGATGAACACATAGCTACCGGTAGAACCCTTAGCCTCAAGAGAGAACTACTCCCTCCTCATCGTGGGAATCAGCAACGGTGATGGAGATAGTGGTGGAGATCGATGGAAATGGCTCCGGAGGCACTTCCCCGTCCCGGCAGGGTGCCGGAACAGAGACTTTCTGTCCCCCGAATCTCCCCTTCGATGGCGGCGGTGCTGTGAAACTTTTCGTCGCTGGAGGCTGGACGATTTAGGGTTTTTGCATCGGGAGGCATATTATAGGCGAAGAGGCAAGGTCGGTGGACAGCCAGGGGGCCCACACCACCTGGTGGTGCGGCTAGGGCTAGCCCGCGCCACCACATGGTGTGGCTACCCTGTGGCCCCACTCCGTCTCATGGTGATGAGGGTGCTGATGGTGATGATGGTGGTGATGATGATGATCCCGATGAAGTCTAGCTTGATGGTGGTGTTGATGGCGACGATCTTCCCTCTCCGGGAAGGAATTCCCCCGGCAGAAATCTGTCTGCCGGAGAGATCTTTCTCTCTCGGTGTTTTCCGCCCCGTAGAGGCGGCAGAATCTTTCTGTGGTCACTCTCCGAGTCTTAGGGTTTCGTGGGGATGATATACGCCAGAGGGGAGAGGCTGGAGTGGGCCAGGGCGGCCACACCACTCCCATGCGCGTCCTAGGCCTCCCCGCGCCATGGGGTGGTGTGGGCCCCCTTGGCCCACCTCCACTCCATCTTCTGGCATCCTGAATCTTCTGGAAAAATAGGATTTTCCGTATATTTTCCCGGATTTTCTGATCTTCGCGAATTTTGCCTCCAAACAGCACCTTTTCCATCAGAATCCTGACTGCAGCGGTCCATGCTCCAAAAGTCATCAACCATGCAAAAATAGATGAAATAACATAAGTATCACCTCTCAATATGAAATATATCAATGAATAATAGTGAATTAAGACATAGAATAGTGATCCAAAATGGACGTATCAACTCCCCCAAGATTAGACTTCACTTGTCCCCAAGCGAAACTGAGCTCAATAAACATGGCCTCAGGTTTATGGAGTGAAGAGTCGATAAAAGAATACGGACAAGAAGCATCACATTCATCAAATACATAGATCATAATAGAGGACAACTCACTATTATATAACTCAACTTGCAATGAGTAAAGGAAACACAATAAAGATACATAGAGTAAATCACAATTGGCAATGGCAAACTTAGCTCTTGGTCGAAGAATAGTTGATAATTTGCTGGAGTTCACAAATAGCTGGTTTTTCAAGATAGCTTTCAAAGTAGTAAACATCAAGATAAGAGCAAAGTGCAAAACAAGGAACATAAGAAACATGATTGAATAAATCATCATATGAATGAATGAAACACATCAACTCAAAATACTTGCTGAGATAGAAGGGAATAGGTTTACTGACTCAACTACAAAGTAAAAGAAAGGCCCTTCGCAGATGGAAGCAGGGATTAGAAGTCTCATAAAGAGCTCCCAAAAATTATGGTTCTTACTAGCTTTTAGCTCTCATTGCCCCTATCATAGGCATCTTTAGGTGATTAAGGTTAAAGTGACACAACTAAGAGGATATGCTTGACAAGTTATAAATTGGAGTCCCATGCCCCTTACTTATGAGTACCGATCCTCATGCTACTCAACTTCAGTCACGAGCAAGCTCTTGTCATTGTAAATACATGCGTATCATTGAGAACCGCCAACGGGGTACCCCTTGCACATGACACATGAGCTATCCCATAATCAAAATGACAAGGCAAGCAGACTGTGAGCATCTCAGCGATCTTTTTATTTGCTATTTGCATAGGTTTTTATTGAGGATGCTTCATAGAATGCTCACTATAGTTATGCTGCAAGTTTCCACCATGCTTAGGCATGGCTTAGGCTAGCGGCCCAGGCGTTTCTCTAACACACGTATAAACTCCGTGATCTGACAAGTTCCACTTTTATTTCACACCGCCGGGATCCATAAGCAAAAGAACATGATATCAACTAGGTACAAAGTACCAAATGAAGTGTTGAAAGCGGTCCCCATGATACATGGTTCGGCTAACTTCAACTCATAAAGCGCAAGCATATACGCAACAAAGAAGGACCCAATGGTTCAAGTTTATTAAATGCAAGAAAGTAAAGTGTGCCATCAAGTTCGTGAGAGCTTTAATCACTAATTTTCACATAACAAGTTTAATTTGGGAGGTAGATAAAACAAGAATTTACTTGGAATAGTAATAATGCTACTAGGTAGGTATGGTGGACACAAATGGCAAAGGTTTTGGTTTAAAGGAGTGGATGCACGAGAAGAATTCCCTCTCAGTACAGGTTTTTGGCTAGCAAGGCTAGGTAGCAAGTATAAGAGTTGAAGGAAACAAACAAACATACAAGTGATAAAAAAAACATGCAATCTTCCTCGGAAGCACAAAAGATCTTAACTAGAGAATACTAAACTTATGAGCAAATCAAGAAAGAAAGATGATGAAATTATTTTTCTCTTTAGAGTACTTCTATCTTTTTCTTTTCAACTCTCAAAAAAGGTGTTGCTACTGACCGAGCCAGGTTTGCCAAAACCAACTAAATTAACTCAATGATCCCAGAGTGCTACCAATACTAACAACAAGATCAATCATATAACCATGAATTGAAAACTAACATAAGCTATGCAAAAGAGTAAATGATAGAACTTCTCATTAATATTCCATAACAGAAACTCACACCAAGGGATACAAATCTAACGAGAGAGGGGACACTTCCATAATGCAAACCATACTACATAATAACTCCTTTATTCATGATATGACTCTACTAATAAGGTAAAAAGATAGAAGATAGTGATATGATACCGCGGCACTCCCCCAAGCTTGGAACAAACCAAGGGGATGCCAAACCTGATGACGAATTACTCCTTCGGTGGTGGTGGTATCTTCTCATCTTCGTCCGTCTTCCAGGGTAAAGGCTTCCCATCAACAAAGGACATCGTGGTTTCCAACATCCTGAAACTTGCAGCAGCACTTATGCATTTAAATCTAGCCTCATACTCACAGTTTTGATTTTGAACGTCATAGAACTGTGCTTGCAGTTTGTTGGTTGTTTGGCGGAGTGAAAGGACTTCGTCTTTGAGTTCAGCAGTCTCCTTTTGGTGCTTGGCGATGAGTTCGGAACAAATCTTATGGATGATGTCCACTTCGCGCTCCGCCATCTTCCTATACCTAAAGATTTCTTGCTCCAATGCTTCCATCTTGTCCTCCAGACTTCCTTCACCTTTAGGGCCTTGAACCTCCTTAATCCGGACCTCCCCACCTTCGAGCAACAACTCCTTGGGACGAATCTTCAATTCTCTCATGTATGGGTTGATGATATCCTCTAAAGAATCTCCCTTGGATGATCTAGAGGAAGACATTGTGGCTCCAAATCTGGGATTCTACCTGGCAGAAACAGATCAAAATGAAAACACGACGAAAACACGATATACGTACCTCGGAAGATCCGGGGGGTTATATATTACGAAGTTTCATATTAAAAGGAAGGTACTGGGCGAAAACGGGTCGGAGGCGGAGTCCTAGGTGGCCTCACCACCTGGTGGCGCGGCCAGGGGAGGGCCCACGCCATGGGGTGGTGTGGGCCACCCCAGCTTCGGTTCCGTCCCTTTTTAGCTTCGAAACTTTCCTTATCGACTGAAAACTGCAAAAATATAGTTGTATTGTGTTTTCACGGAACTTTTCTTACCAGAACTGTTACCTACATGAAAACAGACTCTGCAGGTCTCTGAATTTGGTCCTCAATGAATTTCTCTAGAGTTATAACTTGAAAGGCATCAACATCTTCATTGTAAGAATCTCCAGCAATATAGTGTTTGAGTCGCTGTCCATTCACTACTTGTGTAGTATTATCTTTTAGAGAAGAAATCTTTATTGCTCCTGAACGGTATACTTCTTCAATGATGAAAGGTCCTTCCCATTTTGATAGTAGCTTACCTGCAAAAAATCTGAGACGAGACCTATACAATAGAACTTTCTCACCAACATGAAATTCTCTCTTAAGTATTCGCTTGTCATGCCATCTTTTAACTTTTTCCTTAAAGAGCCTAGCATTCTCATAGGCTTCACTCCTCCATTCATCTAAAGAACTTAAGTCAAATAATCTTTTCTCACCAGCGAGCTTACAATCTCTATTTAGTTCTTTCACTGCCCAGTAAGCTTTGTGTTCTAATTCTAAGGGTAGGTGGCAAGCTTTCCCATAAACCATTTTATAAGGAGACATTCCCATATGCTTTTTGCAAGCAGTTCTATAAGCCCATAAAGCATCATTCAACTTCTTAGCCCAGTTTTTTCTAGACCTATTAACAGTCTTTTGCAAGATAGATTTAATTTCTCTATTTGATAACTCTACTTGCCCGCTAGTTTGGGGGTGATAAGCTGAAGCAATTCTATGATTAACATCATACTTAGCGAGGGTCTTCCTAAAACCGCCATGAATGAAATGAGAACCCCCATCAGTCATGAGATACCTAGGCACTCCAAACCTAGGAAAGATAACATCCTTAAGCATTTTGAGAGAGGTTTCCCCGTCAGCACTTTTCGTAGGAATGGCTTCTACCCACTTAGTAACATAATCAACGGTAACAAGAATATGAGTGTAACCCTTCGAAGGAGGGAAAGGACCCATAAAGTCGAATCCCCAACAATCAAAAGGTTCAATAACTAGAGAGTAGTTCATAGGCATTTCATTGCGTCTAGAAATATTACCAACACGTTGACATTCATCACAAGATAAAACAAATTTTCTTGCATCTTTAAAAAGGGTAGGCCAGTAGAAACCTGATTGTAGTACCTTTTGTGTAGTTCTATCTCCTGCATGATGTCCTCCACAGGCGCTACCAACTCCTTCTTTGTATAAGTGTGGGTCATCCCAAAAATAATGCCGCAAATCATAAAAGAACTTTCTTCTTTGCTGAGCTGTAAAAGTTGGAGGCAAATACTTGGAGACAATAAAATTAGCATAATCAGCATACCAAGGGCTTCCTCGCGAGCTCACCCCTACTACGGCTAACTGTTCATTTGGCAAACTATCATTAACAGGCATAGGATCAAAAGAGATGTTTTCCAAACGAGATAAATTATCAGCTACAGGGTTTTCAGCACCCTTCCTGTCTACTATGTGTAGATCAAACTCTTGTAAAAGCAGTACCCATCTAATAAGTCTAGGCTTAGCGTCCTTCTTCGTCATAAGATATTTAATAGCAGCATGATTAGTATGAATGGTTACTTTTGAGTCCACAATATAGGGCTTAAACTTATCATAGGCAAAAACAACAGCTAGAAATTCCTTTTCAGTAGTGGCATAATTCCTTTGAGCAGTGTCTAGAGTCTTACTAGCATAATGAATAACGTTTAACTTTTTATCAATACGTTGCCCAAGGACAGCCCCTACAGCAAGCATCACACATTATTTCAAAGGGTAAACTCCAATCAGGTGGTTGAACAATAGGGGTTGTAGTTAAAGTCTTCTTAAGGGTTTCAAAAGCTTCCCTACAATCATCATCAAAAACAAAAGGTACATCTTTTTGAAGAAGATTAGTGAGAGGTTTTGATATCCTAGAGAAGTCTTTAATAAACCTCCTATAGAAACCAGCATGACCAAGGATACTACGAATACCTTTGATGTCTCTTGGACATGGCATCTTCTCAATTGCCTCAACCTTAGCTCTATCAACTTCTATGCCTCTTTCAGAAACTTTATGCCCAAGAACAATCCCTTCATTAACCATGAAGTGGCATTTCTCCCAATTAAGAACAAGAATAGTTTCTTCACATCTCTGCAAAACTTTATCAAGGTTGTGCAGACAATTATCAAAAGAAGTTCCATAGACAGAAAAGTCATCCATGAACACTTCTACAATCTCCTCATAAAAACCATGAAAGATAGCAGACATGCACCTTTAGAAAGTAGCAGGAGCATTACATAAACCAAAAGGCATACGTCTATAAGCATAAGTTCCATAAGGGCAAGTAAAAGTAGTTTTTTCTTGATCTTGTTGTTTAACAGCAATTTGAGAGAAACCAGAATAGCCATCAAGAAAACAAAAATGGGTCTTTTTAGACAACCTTTCCAACATTTGATCAATAAAAGGAAGCGGGTAGCGATCTTTCTTAGTAACTTTATTGACTTTCCTAAAATCAATGTGCATCCTATAGCCTACCACTGTTCTTTGAGGAATAAGCTCATCATTATCATTAGGGACAACGGTAATTCCTCCCTTTTTAGGAACACAATGAATAGGACTAACCCATTCACTATCAGCAATAGGGTAAATAATACCAGCATCAAGGAGTTTCAATACCTCATTCCTTACCACTTCCTTCATCCTAGGATTCAAGCGTCGTTGGTGCTCCACTACCGGCTTCGCATCTGGTTCTATGTTGATAGAGTGTTGACATATAGTAGGTGAAATCCCTTTTAAATCAGATGTTTCCTCAAAACTTCCAATAACCTTTTTTCTTCCTTCCCTGAAAGTTTAGCGCTAACAATAAAAAGATATATCTTTTTATCATTAATATAAGCATATTTAAGATCATCAGGGAGAGGTTTTAGATCGAAAACAGGATACTTTTTAGGTGGCATCGTGGTACCCAAGTATTCTACAGGCAAGTCGTGCTTAAGCATCATAGGTTGATCACGGAGAATCCTGTCAATCACATTCCTTTCTTCCATGAAGACTTCACTTTCATGATCTTCCATAAATTTCTGCAAAGCATTGTTAGGAGCAAGAGAAATAGAAGCAAGTTGTTCAACCCTAAAATCTTCATTATGGGTTTCCTCTTCACAAGGTTCTTTAGTAAATTTCAAAAAATTAAACTCATAAGATTCCCCATCAAACTTAGTCAAGATTTTCTCCCTCTTGCAATCAATAATAGCTCCACAAGTACTTAAGAAAGGTCTACCAAAAATGATAGGGTAGGTTTTACTAGCAGCCGAACCAAGTACTAGAAAATCAGCAGGGTACTAAATCTTACCACAAAGAACTTCCACGTCTCGTACAATACCAATTGGAGAGATGGTATCTCTATTAGCAAGGTGAATAACCACATCAATCTCTTCCAACTCGCAAGGATGGATTTCATGCATAATTTCTCTGTAAAGCTCATAAGGAATAACAATAGAACTTGCACATATATCACATAAACCATAATAACAATGATCACCAATTCTAACAGAAAGCACAGGAACACTAGCCTTTTTAGTTCTATTGGGATGTGAAACAATATTAGAAGCATCCTCACAAAAGACTATGTGCCCATCTTCTACGATTTTAGTGACAAGGTCCTTCACAATTGCTACCACGGGTTCAATGTTTATTCGTTCATAAGGTTTTATAGTTCTTTTTTCACTTTTGGTGATTACATTAGTTATCATAGGATGGTCCTTTACCTTTTCGGGGAAGGGAATCTTCTCGATATAAGGTTCGGGTAAGATGGGATCAATAATGCAATACTCAGCACTTCCAATAGGAGCATAGTCAACAATATCTTTGTAAGGTGCATGGTATTTGTTCCATCCCCTTTTTGGAATTTCGATATAGGAAGCAAAAGCTCTAAAGCAATTCGTAATAACTTGCAAATCAAGACCATAAATATTACTAATATTTTGAAAGTCATCAGTTCCCATAAAAGATTCAATGTATTCATAATCATAATTTATACCTGACTTTCTACCTTTGTCATTCTCCCAAGCTTCAGCATTGTCTTGAATACGGTCCAGAAGATCCCATTTAACTTCTTCTTCCATGCGAGTGAATGGTCCAGCACAAGAAGCATCCAATAAATCTTTATCATGTAGAGGGAGCCTCGCATAAAATTTATTGATAATAATATTGTTGGGGAGCTCATGAATGGGACATTTGAGCATTAGTAACTTCAATCTCCCCCAAGCTTGAGCTGTACTCTCTCCATCAAGAGGCCAAAAGTTGTATATTTGATTCCGATCTTTATGAATCTCACTAGGAGGATAAAACTTTGAATAAAAGAGAGGCACTATTTCCTCCCATTCCAGAGCTTGACCATTCTTCAGCAGCTTATACCATTCCTCAGCTCTTCCTTTCAGTGATAATGAGAATAACTTCTTCTTGACTTGATCTGTAGTAATACCTGCACACTTGAACAACCCGCATAATTCGTGTATAAAGATTAAATGATCACCGGGATGGACAGTTCCATCCCCAACATAGTAGTTATCCATAACACGATCAATAATTCTTGTAGGTATTTTGAAAACATCTTTCTCAGTAGGTGGTCGCTTATCTACTACCTTAGCAGTGGTAGTAGCATTACCAAATAAGAAACTCAGTGAATTATCCATACCGAAAATAAAGCAACTAGCAGAAGTAAACAATACTCACAGTATAAGTTTCCTTTACCAGCTCCACTCTCCAATAGCGCTTCACTCCCCGGCAACGGCGCCAGAAAATAGTCTTGATGACCCACAAGTATAGGGGGTGTATCGCAGTATTTTCGATAAGTAAGAGTGTCGAACCCAACGAGGAGCAGGAGGTGCTGGCTAGTGGTATGGATCAGGAATTCTCTGCAAATACTTAGCAAACGGATTTTTAGGGGTTTTCGATAAAGCAAGTAAACAAAGTATGAGTAAATAAAAGACAGTAGGAATAAATGCAGCAAGTGGCCCAATCCTTTATGCAGCAAAGGACAAGCCGGTTGTATTTCTATAGATGACCAAACGTTCTCGAGGACACATGGGAAGACTGTCAAGTGCTTTCGCTTCATATAGTCGATTAATATTCTCTAGCTTGCTAAGTGTTGTGTGGGTGAACCTGTGCTAATGTACCGCCCCATCCAAGACTAATACATACTTGTGATTATACCCCTTGCAAACATCCGTAAGTACAAGAAAGTAATTAAGGTAGAAACCTAACCACAGCTTTAAACTCTAAGACCCTTACGTCCCTTGTGCAATGGTTTCCTAACGGGGGTTCAGGTTTCTGTCACTCCAGCAACCCCTACGATTTGTAGCCAAATA